>WEDG01001934.1:0-164142 GCA_017591395.1 Schistocephalus solidus | reverse complement strand
GAACATGCATGTTCCGTTGCGCCCTGGAGCTCAGCAGAGCCCTCGCAGGCGGTCGCATAGCGACGGGAAGCATATGATGGAACGGAACCGACAAAGACAAGGGAGACCGAATGGCCATTTCTGGCTCATAGCCGTCATCAGCCAGTCACATACCTAATCCCAAGTGTGGCACATACCTGGGATCTCGAACCCGCGACCTTTGCATTTGAGTCGAACGCTTCGCACCATTTGAGCCACGGCCCGTTAAGTTTTGTCGGTTGTGATCAAGACAACGAGGCCGTGGCGCATTGGGTAGATGTTTGGTCTTCTGCCCAACAAGGTCACGGGTTTCAGGCTCGGGCGCCGCAGCTCCTGGGTTTGGTTATGGCTGGCTGATGACGGTTAATAAGCCAATAATGGCCATTCCAGTCTCCCTTGTCTTTGTCGGTCATGTTATTCTGCCTATATACCTAGCTGCTAACGGCTGCTGGCGGGGCTTGAGAGTTAGCCCCAAGGCACAACGGGACGAGTGAGTCCTGTAACAGATCGGTGAGCGCCCCATTACCATTTTCAATAGTCCCGATAAATCCGGCAAGACAAAGAGCTCGTGGCGCAGTGGGTAGAGCTTGACTTCTGCCCAACAAGGTCGCGGGTTCGAGGCTCGGGCGCCGCAGCGCCTGGGTTTGGGTATGGCTGGCTGATGACAACTAATAAGCCTAGAAAATGGCCATTCCTGCCTCCCTTGTCTTTGTCGGTCATGTTATTCTGCCTATATACCTAGCTGCCTTACGGCTGCTGGCGGGGCTTGAGAGGTACCCTTAAGGCACATTGGGACGAATGAGTCCTGTAACCGATCCGTGAGCGACCCATTACCCTTGTCAATACTCCCGATCCAAACTGGCTAGACAACGAGGTCGTAGTGCAGTGGGTAGAGCGTTGGTCTTCTGCCCAACAAGGTCGCGAGTTCGAGGCTCGGGCGCCGAAATGCCTCGGTTTGGTTATGGCTGGCTGATGACGGTTAATACGCCAGAAATGGCCATTCCAATCTTCCTTGTCTTTGTCGGTCATGTTATTCTGCCTATTTACCTAGCTGCCTTACGGCTGCTCGTGGGGCTTGAGAGTTAGCCCCAAGGCACAATCGGACGAGTGAGTCCTCTAACCGATCGGTGAGCGACCAATTACCATTGTCAATATTCCCGATCGAAACCGGCAAGACTACGAGCTCGTGGTGCAGTGGGTAGAGCGTTGGTCTTCTGCCCAACAAGGTCGCGAGTTCGAGGCTCGGGCGCCGCAGCGCGTGGGTTTGGGTGTGGCTGGCTGATGACAACTAATAAGCCACAAATGGCCATTTCAGTCTCCCTTGTCTTTGTCGGTCATGTTATTCTGCCTATATACTTAGCTGCCTTACGGCTGCTGGCGGGGCTTGAGAGTTAGCCCCAAGGCACTACGGGACGAGTGAGTCCTGTAACCGATCGGTGAGCACCCAATTACCATTGTCAATATTCCCGATCGAAACCGGCAAGACAACGAGCTCGTGGTGCAGTGGGTAGAGCGTTGGTCTTCTGCACAACTAGGTCGCGAGTTCGAGGCTCGGGCGCCGCAGCGCCTGGGTTTGGGTATGGCTGGCTGATGTCGGCTTATAAGGCAGAAATGGCCATTCCAGTCTCCCTTGTCTTTGTCGGTCATGTTATTCTGCCTATATACTTAGCTGCCTTACGGCTGCTGGCGGGGCTTGAGAGTTAGCCCCAAGGCACTACGGGACGAGTGAGTCCTGTAACCGATCGGTGTGCGCTCCATTACCATTGTCAATATTCCCGATCGAAACCGGCAAGACAACAAGCTCGTGGCGCAGTGGGTAGTGCATTGGTCTTCTGCCCAACAAGGTCGCGAGTTCGAGGCTCGGGCGCCGCAGCGCCTGGGTTTTGATATGGCTGGCTGATGACGGCAAATAAGCCAGAAATGGCAATTCCAGTCTCCCTTGTCTTTGTCGGTCATGTTTTTCTTCCTATATACCTAGCTGCTTACGGCTGCTCGCGGGGCTTGATAGTTAGCTCCAAGGCACAACGGGACGAGTGAGTCCTGTAACCGATCGGTGAGCGCCCCATTACCATTGTCAATTTTCCCGATCGAAACCGGCAAGACAACGAGCTCGTGGCGCAGTGGGTAGTGCGTTGGTCTTCTGCCTAACGAGGTCACGAGTTCGAGGCTTGGGCGCGGCAGCGCCGGGGTTTAGGTATGGCTGGCTGATGACGGCTAATAAGCCAGAAATAGCCATTCCAGTCTCCCTTGTCTTTGTCGGTCATGTTATTCTGCCTATATACTTAGCTGCCTTACGGCTGCTGGCGGGGCTTGAGAGTTAGCCCCAAGGCACAACGGGACGAGTGAGTCCTGTTACCGATCGGTGAGCGCCCCATTACCATTGTCAATATTCCCGATGGAAGCCGGCAAGACAATGAGTTCGTGGCGCAGTGGGTAGAGCGTTGGCCTTCTGCCCAACAAGGTCGCGAGTTCGAGGCTCGGGCGCCGCAGCGCCAGGGTTTGGTTATGGCTGGCTGATGACGGCTTATAAGCTAGAAATGGCCATTGCAGTCTCCCTTGTCTTTGTCGGTCATGTTATTCTGCGTATATACCTAGCTGCTTACGGCTGCTGGCGGGGCTTGAGAGTTAGCCCCAAGGCACTACGGGATGAGTGAGTCCTGTAACCGATCGGTGAGCGCCCCATTACCATTGTCAATATTCCCGATAAAAACCGGCAAGACAACGAGCTCGTGGCGCAGTGGGTAGTGCGTTGGTCTTCTGCCCAACAAGGTCGCGAGTTCGAGGCTCTGGAGCCGCAGCGCCTGGGTTTGGTTATGGCTGGCTGATGACGGCAAATAAGCCAGAAATGGCAATTCCAGTCTCCCTTGTCTTTGTCGGTCATGTTTTTCTGCCTATATACTTAGCTGCCTTACGGCTTCTGGCGGGGCTTGAGAGTTAGCCCCAAGGCACTACGGGACGAGTGAGTACTGTAACCGATCGGTGAGCGCCCCATTACCATTGTCAATATTCCCGATCGAAACCGGCAAGACAACAAGCTCGTGGCGCAGTGGGTAGTGCATTGGTCTTCTGCCCAACAAGGTCGCGAGTTCGAGGCTCTGGAGCCGCAGCGCCTGGGTTTGGTTATGGCTGGCTGATGACGGCAAATAAGCCAGAAATGGCAATTCCAGTCTCCCTTGTCTTTGTCAGTCATGTTTTCTGCCTATATACTAGCTGCCTTACGGCTGCTGGCGGGCTTGAGAGTTAGCCCCAAAGGCACTACGGGACGAGTGAGTCCTGTAACCGATCGGTGAGCGCCCCATTACCATTGTCAATATTCCCGATCGAAACCGGCAAGACAACAAGCTCGTGGCGCAGTGGGTAGAGCGTTGGTCTTCTGCCCAACAAGGTCGCGAGTTCGAGGCTCGGGCGCCGCAGCGCCTGGGTTTGTGTATGGCTGGCTGCTGACGGCTAATATGCCAGAAATGGCCATTCCAGTCTCCCTTGTCTTCGTCAGTCATGTTATTCTGCATATATACTTAGCTGCTTACGGCTGCTGGCGGGGTTTGAGAGTTAGCCCCAAGGCACAACGGGACGAGTGAGTCCTGTAACCGATCCATGAGCGCCCCATTACCATTGTCAATATTCCCGATCGAAACCGGCAAGACAACGAGCTCGTGGCGCAGTGGGTAGAGTGTTGGTCTTCTGTCCAACAAGGTCGCGAGTTCGAGGCTCGTGCGCTGCAGCTCCTGGGTTTTGGTAGGGCTAGCTGATGACGGCTAATAAGCCAGAAATATCCATTCCAGTCTCCCTTGTCTTTGTCAGTCATGTTATTCTGCTTATATACTTAGCTGCCTTACGGCTGCTGGCGGGGCTTGAGAGTTAGCCCCAAGGCACCACCGGACGAGTGAGTCCTGTAACCGATCGGTGAGTGCCCCATTACCATTGTCAATATTCCCGATCGAAACCGGCAAGACAACGAGCTCGTGGCGCAGTGGGTAGAGCGTTGGACTTCTGCCCAACAAGGTCGCGAGTTCGAGGCTCGGGTACCACAGCGCCTGGGTTTGTGTATGGCTGGCTGATGACGGCTAATATGCCAGAAATGGCCATTCCAGTCTCCCTTGTCTTCGTCAGTCATGTTATTCTGCATATATACTAAGCTGCTTACGGCTGCTGGCGGGGTTTGAGAGTTTGCCCCAAGGCACAACGGGACGAGTGAGTCCTGTAACCGATCCATGAGCGCCCCATTACCATTGTCAATATTCCCGATCGAAACCGGCAAGACAACGAGCTCGTGGCGCAGTGGGTAGAGTGTTGGTCTTCTGTCCAACAAGGTCGCGAGTTCGAGGCTCGTGCGCTGCAGCTCCTGGGTTTTGGTATGGCTGGCTGATGACGGCTAATAAGCCAGAAATGGCCATTCCAGTCTCCCTTGTCTTTGTCGGTCATGTTATTCTGCTTATATACTTAGCTGCCTTACGGCTGCTGGCGGGGCTTGAGAGTTAGCCCCAAGGCACCACCGGACGAGTGAGTCCTGTAACCGATCGGTGAGTGCCCCAATACCATTGTCAATATTCCCGATCGAAACCGGCAAGACAACGAGCTCGTGGCGCACTGGGAAGAGCGTTGGTCCTCTGCCCAACAAGGTCGCGAGTTCGAGGCTTGGGTACCACAGCGCATGGGTTTGTGTATGGCTGGCTGATGACGGCTTATGAGCCAGAAATGGCAATTCCAGTCTCCCTTGTCTTTGTCGGTCATATTATTCTGCCTATATACTTAGCTTCCTTACGGCTGCTGGCGGGGCTTTAGAGTTAGCCCCAAGGCACAACGCGATGAGTGAGTCCTGTAACCGATCGTTGAGCGCCCTATTACCTTTTTTCATATATATATATATATATATAAATATATATATATATATATGAGAACAAGAAGCCTCAAATCCAGTTTTCGCACAAACCAATGACGATGTTACGCAACCAACTGTTAAACCCTTAGTATAGGGTAAACTATTTGGACAAGGAATAATTTATTTACGAAATCCCATATGACGCATATGATGCCGTTTATTGTGGCCATGCTGCTCGCATTCACAAACATTAATTGGTTGCAGGAAGATGAGATCACCTGTCTTAAGTTGTACTGCTCACCTTGGACATTTGGCAGGCCGTCGCGAAGGACAAAACCCGAATTTTCACTTTTTGTCCTTTCAAGAATTGTTGAGAGATCCTCCAGGATATGCACTCTGACAGATCATGCATCAACCGGCCCCTGTAATAAATATCAGGCAGAAGTGGGAGACATGTGATCCAATCCGAGATGGATGAAGCACCACTTCATTATCGATATTTTGTCGGTTCTGTCACGATGTTAGCTGTTTCATGGCCCATTTGCCTTACTCTGTGTCTGATGACGACTTGGGGAACTGGCGTCGAAAATGTTCACCATTATTTCTCCTTCCTAAAGACCGTATTCTGACTCAACACAGATATATAGATATATATATGTCATCAAGTTGGTGTCAGCATTTTTAAAATTTACGAGTAAATCTCCATTTTCCGATGAGCCTTTCTTTAATATATATATATATATATATATATATATATATATATATATATATATATATATATATATCGAAACGGTCACTGATCCTGATTTGCTATAGTTCATTTCAAAGAGAGTTAATTAAACTCAAAGGACGTTCTTTAATTGGGACAGACTGTGGCTCCCCATAAACTTCGATTATTTTTTTGCACGCATTGTCTGTTATGAACAGTGACATCCAAGCTAGTGGGATATGTGCGTGTGAGAGAGAGCAAGAGAGCAACACGCTTCATTTTAAACGTATCATTCTAACATCTTCAGCATAAATATCCTCTATTCACCATGTCCAGAATAGAGGGAATAAATGACGACAGAATGATTGGTTTTTCATAAAACTCTATGACTATTTAGGGATGCAATTAGAATTTCATTTTCTGAATTTCAGTCTCCTGGCATGTCCAATATCGTGCCAGAAATGATAATACGGTGGGCAAACTGCATAGGAGTCCTCGGTGCAAAAATAGTTTGCATGGACAACACCATCCAGTCTTCCAACAGAAAATTGCTCGATTGTTATTTATTGGCGTTTTACTATGATAACAAAGTGTAATTAAATTCACGGCTCCTGGTGGGGTCTCGTAACTCAGTCGCCTAGAGCATTGGCTGTACGAAAGCCTTCTCCTTGCTGGTGGGGTTTTGAATGCCACTGAGGCTGCCGAGTTTTTCACAAGTGGGTCAAACGAATACAAACCGTTAGAAGCTGAAGACAGTGTGCAAGGGGTGCGTCCTAGAAGGAGCTTATCCTACTTAAACTAAGCAAGAAATATAACAAGAGAACATAAAATATTTGGAAAACGGATGCAACGGAGTAGGAGCTGAGAGGTGTGATCGAAACGCAAACGTCAAAGCTAATAATTAATTTTACGAATTTCATTCAGACGCATTTGGACTTGAAGAGGAAATGAGAGCTTGGGAGAGATTCTAAAACCCGGATACCTGAGCGACTATATTTCATTAAGGAGAACGCAAGCGAATTTATGAATGGGATATTTGCAACAAAACTACTGTAGCCAAATTGAAATTCTGCATATTATATGCCAACAGACAGCTTATATACCGAATTTTTGTGCTTTTATTGTTTTGTTCTTTTTGATGCACCTCCTTTTGTTATACACTTTGATTCTTTGCCTCAAATAATAAACCTTTGACAGGGTCCTTTTCGGACACTCCAATTCTTAGCAAAGATATTTCTTCTTTTGCAGGGATTTTCCCGCGAAATTTACGCTATTTCGTACAAAAAAAAAGAAAGTAGCATTTGAGTGTTTTTCCTGGTGACTATTGTTAGCAGTACACCGTAGGTACGCATGGCTTGCTTGAATTTGGAATTAGATAAAAATTTTAACGAGTGCATTTCGAAACACCATGGTGCATCGCGGACGAAGAATGAAGGTCTTATGACCGATGAATTGAGCGATTGTCACTGATATCTACATTTCTTCAAGGACATCCTAAATAGGCAGAAGATTCTATAGACACTAAGTACAGTGGACGTGAGATTTTAAACGAAATTCTGAAAAATTGTTTTTGATTGCAAAATTTTGCTAAAGCAGAGTCGTAAGATTAATTTCCCTGCAGATACATCCAAAGATATTTCACTCAGGTCATGATGCCAGCAAACCAAACTACGTTCAAATAACGCCTGCAGTTTATTTTTGAAGCCATACCCAAATGTGTTTCATCGAAATTATTTAAAAACCTATTAGTTCTCGTATTCATAGGGAAAAAATTACGTAGCCTTTATACATTATTTATGAAGGACGAAAAGCTTGCTGTTTTAAAAATGTTTATAATTATGCGATTTTTAGGACCCTGAAATGCCCATTCCATGATCGTTGTTGCTCTCCATTTAGTGTTGCCATTGCAAAGCATTTTGAACACTAGCTGACGTTTTCGTAATGTCGTTCAAGAATTGGTTATCTTCCTTAGATGGATCATAAAAGGTATGCGGTTTGGAAACCGTGAATGCAACTGAGGTCAGGTTGAAAGAAGACGTTATTTGCTACTAAATGAATAGGAAAAAGAATAGTTCTCTATAAAAATGTTTGAATTTAATAGGGCATCAAATATTAGTTGGTAAGACGCCTACAAATTAAGCAATCTTTTTTTCCCTAGTGTGGTTACAGCTTGCAGCTGGAAGGAAGCTCGTAAAAAACTTGTATCCTGACTGCATGATAATTAATTTTACACATTGATTTACTGTGCATGGCCTATCTCATGTTGTACTAAAATAATTGAAAGATTGAAAATCACTCGCAAATTGGCACCCACGCATGTACGAAAGCTTCGAAATAATAATGAACAACCCAAGGCGACTTTTAAAATAAAAAGAAAGAAAGGAAGTAAGGTTACTTCCTTTCGAAATAGCAACATTTTGAAAAGGCAGCATGTTGCAAAAACGCGTACATTAAAATTACTTTCCTTACGCCAAAGTTCTTAAGGTATTTTTCATATCTGATTACAATAAGTGTCGGTAGGCCCTTGAAATACCGGCGATCACTTCACGATTTTAAGTGTTTTCCAGCGATTTGCCATAAATTTATTTGTTATGTTACGAAAACCTTTAAAATTCATTGCCAAGAAAAATGTACGAACACAAGAAAAGTCAAAAATTACTATGACTATGATCAACAAAAACCCTTTTTGTTATAAGTTACCTTTAAAAAGCGCTTTTATTTGGATATTTAGCCAACGAATATCTGCGGCCCTTGCCTTCTTCTGGGGTTAAGTCAAGGTAAAGTCGGGTTTTGACTTCCCTGAAAAGATGTGATACATTTTCTGTTAGAAAATGTAGAAGACTACGTTAATTATTATATTTCTTCATTGTCACTATAATTGTTTCCGTTGATGTCCCATTCTAAAATCGCAGGAGTTCCTTGTTTCTGGCAAACAATGTGATTTCTAACACTTGCCTCCAACTGATTTTTATTGACTTAAGATCAGATTTTCCTGTCCCAAAAGACAATTATTTAAAATCTTTTTGCTTATATTAATACTTTTATAAAGCACAAAGCACCGAAAACTATGAGCCTTGGTCTGTGATATTAAATAACCAAGGAAATTTATTTAATACCCAACAACCTCCGTGGTCGCCCACATTCTGTCTACTTTCCTGGTGCTCGTGTTTGGGGGGGTCAGGTCGTGTACGTTGTACACGTAGACGAGTTCACCAGCAGCTGCGCCCGATTCCGCATCAGACAACTGACCGCCTTGGACAGTGGTTTGATTGTGGGGGTTAGGGAGAGTGAGGTTGACGGCTCAGCGCCTGTTCCTCACTATAAACAATCTGACGCGCTTGAAACTATCACGGTTCGCTAAATGCCGTGGCTTGGAAGGTTGCCAACTGACGGGATAACTCGGACCGCGTGATCAGCCCAATGTGTGTTTTGTGTGGAGTGGCTGACTGGCGGACTGAGAGTCAGGTTGCAATGGCTCCTTCTTAATGTGGCCTTTATGGCACTCCCACTCCGTGGGATCCGAGCCAGGTGGGGTGGCACGCCCAGGGGCAGCTCCGGCCGCGCCAGCTACCTGCGCCCTCTCCCCATTTCCGGTCTTCTTGACTCTGTCTTGACACCGGGCTCAGGTGGGGGAGGAGGAGAGAGTGTGGTAGCTGAAGCGCAAGGCTACTATCACTTAAAACTAATTCACGCGCAAGTCGCCGTCCCTGCGCAACCTGGTGTGGAGCATACGGTGGACTTCAACGAAATCGACGGTCGAACTGCCCATATAAGATTGAAAAAGCAGCATTCATCAGAAAAAGGCTTTCTTCGCCTCAAATCTACTCAAATAACCAAAATTAAAAACGACCAAATATGCGTTAAAAATACTCACTCAAATTTCATGATTTAAGTCGTCCTCCAGAAATCCCTACGTAACACCCGTAACAGTGGACTTGGGTGGTGTTTTGCAAGTAGACTGCTCTTAGACTGTAGTTGGCTGTGGATTCTGATGAAAAGGGTAGTATTTTTGCAAAGGCATCAAAAAGATTTACCTCGCGCGACCAGCGAAAACACGGGAGAGTATGGAAAAAGGCTGGCGACACAATAATTCTCATTGCGTCTCACTCTTCGGAAATTCGCAGTCCGTCTGAAAAAGTTCTGCCGTAAGCCAAGGGAATTCATCTCTCAAAGCTTGCTCTACATGCGTTCACATGAAAAACGAATTTTTAAATGCAGCCTTCGGTTGATAAAAGTTAACCGTTAACTACGTAAAGGCCAACGAAGAAACTGCGTAAATTTTGACTTGACGTAAGACAATTATGAGCCTTATTTTGGATAATTTGTAAAAACACCTTCAGTATTATTGCCTATATTCCTGAAGAATGAACCCACATCCTTTGTTGACTGGACTAAAAAAATCCCCAACGATTTTTGCAAAGTTATTACAGCACTTCAATCTACATTGTTTGGTAGGAATGGAATCAATAGGCACCAGCAGGATCACAAAACGGAAAGAGTTTATTTCTATAAAACTTCAAAAGTAAAATTATCACCTTCAATATAGCTTAGGATATGCAAAAATGTTCGAAACACCCATGAAAGTCAAAGACACGACAGCTGTTATAGTCTACCCCAAAGAAATGACACTAAAATATTCAGATCCCTAAGCAAGGAATGAAAAAATCAGCAGTGAATCGACTAGCACCTATCAGTAAACTTGCTCACTGCAAGCATGGCTTTGGTAAAAATCCCCTTTCCCAACGATTTGTTTTGAGAGGAAAAATTGAGTCGCGACAGCAGTTATAGGGAGATTGTCTTGTCAACAAGAGTATGGCCAAAATTGTCAATTCGCACCAGTGGAAAAAAACGTCAAATAGAGCATGAACAACTGCAATCTCACAGCCTGAATACCAGAAAGAATTTTTTATGTACTGTTTCTACAACGGCACGAAAGTTTTTCTCCTTCCAAGTGCATTTTATCACTGGTTAGCAATGCAATTTTTTTTCTCAGGACTTTAAAAGGAAATTTTTCCCTTTTTACCATTCTCATGGATAAAATAGTTTACTTTTAGGTAGGTCTTATACTGCAGAATTCTGAACTCACTCACTATCCTTATGCGTTGAAAATTGTTTACGGTGACTAGTCAAGAAATGAAACCGAGCCACTAAGATGCTGCTTGTAGAAACGGCATTATTTACGCAAATAATTTCGGAAATTATTACATTCTGGACATGGAGTTTAGTATCCGGGACATTATTTTCTATGGTCAAACCTGAAATTTCAACGAAAATTTGCGGGTAGGACAATCAAATATGGTGGTACAAGCACGTTATGTCCATTTTACTATTAATTTAATATTGCCAAAATTGACCATACTCCCCTCACATGTACTAAATAAAAGTCCAGACGCGGGTTTCGCCGATGTTTCTGCTACAAGAACGCAGGAGGAGCCAATGAGGAGACGAACACCTCGTTGCTGCGACTTTCAGCAGCAGAAACATTGGCGAAACACGTGTCTGGGCTTTTAGCTAGTACCTATGGCGGAAGTAGGGTGTAACATCTATTCCATATGAGATTCATGCTACGTGAAGTACTACTTGTTTGCAGAATGGGTATTACGGGGTTCTTTCACAGTGGTTGATTGTCGTCGACCAAAATTTGAATTGAAATGTCGGGTCTGACCAAAAAAGACACGTCCGAATCACCTGATCCCATGTCCCGCACTCAATAATTTTAGAAATTAGCTCCCCGAATATTCTATGGAGTCCATATATCAGAAACCGTATAGAGAACACTGGGGGACCCACTGAGGAGCTAGTACCTGTGTCGGGAGCATAGGATACCATCTTTGCCATATGCATTTCATGCTGCTTGTAGTACTACTGACCCTAAAAATTGATGTCCGGCTCACCTGACTCCATGCCCTGCACTTAATAATTTCGGAAATTATTTTCCCGAAGTTTCTCTGGAGTTCATATATCGAAAACCGCATGCAGAACGCTAGAGGACCCAACAAGGAGCCGAACTCCTGGTTGCTGCCTCATGCAGCAGCAGAAACATCGGCGGAACGATACTGGGGCTCTTAATTAGTACCTGTGTCAGGACTATGGTAAACACTTGTCATTATATAATTTAAAAATGTAATTACGCCTTCTGTTGACTTAATTATATTAGGGAGAACGTCAAATCCTGGCATTTTTCCTAATTCTTAAATAAATGGGCTTTCTGTGTTTTTTGTGGTTTTATTATTACTACTGTCCAAGCAGCTCTTATTCCAATTTTTTTTCATTAGGACGTGCGGATCGAAGAACACACGTTAGGTGATGGCTTCACAAGTCTGGGTATCTTAAAGTAGTCGTTGCAATTCATTAGTGCCATTTTGCCATTTTCAAACAAACAGCTCAGTGCAAGGATTTTGTACGCAAAAATTGCCTGAAAGAAACATTGCGTGTTGTGAGTGCTAGGGTAGGTACTATGTTCAGCCTTGGATATTCCGAAATTCCGCAAGAGTTGGTGGGGAGAATTGATCCACGTCACCGTCCAGTTTCAAAAAACTGATCCCGACCACCCGTTGTCACGCCCTTAAGGGAATTTACTTTGTCTAGGGACTGAGGTGACAGGCTAGCAGAACGGAACGCTCAAACGCGAGCTCTGTTCATTTGGCGAAAAATGAACAGATGAAGACTGAAGAGAGGTAGACGCAATCACTGTAACAACAACTTTATTGGCCGAAGTTTCGGATTCCTGAGACAGCATCAGTAAGGTATGTTTTCGTACACAGATAATAGTGGTATCTAGAGTGCAATCGTCAGGCCCCTGTATACCGAATACACATAACCACCTCCCTTTTAATCGCAGATTGCTTTCTTTTGTGTATTAATTGCCTACAATCGGTATTTAATTTGTTGATCACCGCAGTTACATCAGCCTATAGGGGGTTTATGTGGTGATGGTTCGAACATAGGGCACGCCACTGAAAACAGTTTTCGGCTGCCCAGGCTTCGGCTCATCAAAGGAGACTTGAATGCCCATTTCTTTCTAATCAGCCGTCTTCAGTCAGTCATACCCAATCCCAGGTGGTGCACCGTCCAAGGCTTGAATCCACGACCTGTTTATAAGAAGTACAAAGCTCTAACTATTGAGCCTCAAGGCAGAACAGTGTAAAGATGCCTTTCATGGTCACCAGCTTAAAATATGTGGCCTTACGGTTAATTCCAGGAAGGTGAAATATACACGTGCCTTAAAGCGAACACTACCCCTATCCTAAAACTAAACTGTCAAACCTAACCCTATCCGAAACCTAAACCCTACATGAAAAACTATAATAACCTTAAGTCTTAGTCTACTCCTGACCCTCACCCTAAATTTCAAACTTAAACCGAACCCTCAATTTAACCCTAACCCTCACCTTAATACTCGAACCAATTTCCTTGGAATTTAGCGCAAAGCCTCGTATTTTGTGAGTGTTTCTTTGTCCCTTGTCCTGTTTAGGCGGCCCTACAAAGCATCCCTACCCAGAACAGGACCAGTGAGTTTCGTTAGCAATCGGTGGGCTTTAATCTATGAATGCTAACCCCTATAGGATACTTCTTCTGAAGGTGGGTTTGACTTAGAATTCGAAGCATCAGACGAATAAAGCTCTTATCCCAACGATCAAATCTACTTCTTCTCAATGTTAATATTCCCGACCTAAACTGGCAAGACAACAAGCCCATGGCTGAATGTTTAGAGCGTGGGACTTCGTATCAACAGATCGCGGGTTCGATGCTAGAGTGGTGCACCAACTTGTTTGGGTATGGCTGACTGATGATGGATAATAAGCCAGAAATGCCCTTCCAGTATGCCTTGTCTTCACCGGCAATAGTTATCTGCGTATGTTACTAACCGCTGTGCTGCCGCTGGCGGGGCTCGAGAGTGAGCCCCAAGGCAGAACGGAAGGAGTGAGTTCCGTTAGTGATCGGTCAGCGTTCATCTATAAATGCAGGTCATTGCACTTGTAAATAGACTGGTTGAGAGATAACCATGGCTCAAGCAGATCACGGTTCACACGATCTCTTGAGAATCACAACCACTAGGCGTCAGGTTATGCAGCCGAAGAACTGCTGAAGAGGCGAAGTTCATGAGGCTCTTTGGTTTAGCGTTTCCGATTCTCACTCGGAGGCAAGCGCAGATAAGGGTACTGGAGGCCCCAGGGACGTAGCTTTATAATGCGTAGTTACCAAGCGACCACATGGGTACTACAATTAGTAGCTATCTTGATCACCGGTCGGAGTCGTAATTGATGTGATGATGTCTCAGTAGTCCGCGTCCAGTGGCTTATTTCCTTATCTGTGATACAAGTTAGCGTGATAACTACTCGCCTATCTACTTACCTTATCTGCGACTGTCCCTGATGACTGGTTCGCGCGAGAAGCTGAAACTTCAACCCAGAGATCACATCTTCTTCTGCTAAACGGCGAAAAAAGTCGGAAAGCGTTTATCTTGTTTGGTATTGTTGTGGGCAAAGCACCTACGTCGTAGATACTTTAAGACGGCTCCGGACGCGAGCGACCGAACATGCCGAAGCTAGTTACAGTTGCGATGAACTTCCCAGCCCGATGGTTTGTACTGAGACTAGTCTGTCCAAAGTAATTAAACACTCGGGTAGCCCTCTGGTGAACACAGTTTCCGACTCCAATGCCGATCAGCTAGTTGGCTGAGCAATAACCATGCCAACAGTCAACGCGAGGGATGAAATGGCAGCGATTAATGACCCGAACGCCGTCCACCAAACACTTCTCGCACCATAGGGTAACCATGATCGATGAAGGGGGCAGCCATTAGTTATAATAGGTATGCGGTTACATAGTTGCTGCATCCCATAGATACCAAAACTCCCTGCTCATGCAGTACCCGCATCTGATGCTGTTGCAGATGATGGGTTCGAAACGGTAGGCGAATAACGTTCTTGGTTCAGCGATCGCGTAGCTCACTTGGAAAATTTAATATCGCTTTAATACACTTTTTCAGTATTATTTTCAAAGGCGACCGAGAAAGAACTCCTTCATATGCCGACATCCTGACCTGACTGAAATATCTGCGGATAATAAATTGTATGACTCTACCTAGGTTATTGTTTAATCGATGACACATTTCTGAATTTCGGCGAACATTTCAGGAGATAGCACCTCCCTTGTCAGATAGTCATTTGCGCCTAGAAGTTTTATCGAAGTGAATATTACATTTCCAACAGACACGCGTTTCGTCAACGTCTCTACTATTTCATGGAGGAGAATTACTTCCTTAGGGTGTCACTGGATCCCCCACGGGTTTCTGTTCTGACACCAGTTATCAAAAAATTCCTCACAAGCGTCCAGTTTCTATTTGGGTTTCTATGAACAACTGACATACCAAGTTCGCCGCAGATCTCATACCAGTAACCCTCCCACACCGACGTTTCAGGGTGTGATGTAAAGCCTTACTGTGTACACACTGAACGGCTTTATATCGTATGTAGCAATGCCTACAGTAGCTACTAGGGGATGAACAGCATCGCATTTCTAGACGAGACGCCAAAGTCAGCTCGTAGTATTCTAACTTTCTCGATCTGTAGGCAAAATTGGATACGTCTGTTTGTGCGAAAGGCAAGGCCACCTATTTTAAGTGGGCGTAGTGGCTCGTATTTTCCTGGTTAGACGGCCACGCAAGGCATTTCTACCTGCTGGCATCCTTGGCCAATATACATTAGCTGTCCTAACTCATGAAATCTGATGGACTTCATGAGTTACGGTCCGTTACGCGAAATCAGCACACGCCACGTCCACCAAAATTTTACATCAATAAAGAACCGATCGTTAGGAAATATATGGCATTTGTGGTTTTTAAATTAATATTACATTGTCTAGAAAAACTGTTTTTTTAGAAAAGGTACGAAATATGAAAATGTGAAAAATCGGCCTAGTTGAGTAAACTGAAGTTGTAGGAAGCCTCTCCATGCAATTAAACTAGTGAATAAAGCAGAAAAAGCTGAGTTACTTTTAAAATAGTCTTTTTACAGAGTTTTGCACATACATATTCCTCTAGATTAAGCGCAACGTAAAGTATGGCCGTCATCAAGCAGCCCAACATGAAAGTGTATATTCCAAAAGCATTTCACGAGAATATGTAGTTTTTCTTCCGTTTTCAAACTGTCTTGGATTCGTTTGACCAAGGCAAGCAGATTTTCGCTTGATTGAGCCGATAGGGACGTCACAGGAAAATAATATTCATTCATTCATATAACTGCATTTCCTGAGTTAGGCAATCTACCGTAGCAGCATGAAAAGCCAACATTTCCTCATTCGAAAGGGGCTGAATGAAGACACCTGAGCAACTACTGAGTTCAAGTCAAATCCGTTTAGAGGATTGGGCCGGAAAGGGAGCAAGGATCAGAGAATGCAGACGTGAGATTGACGCACTCCGTGTCATGATCCAACCAGTGACCCAAATTTATTTTCTATGTACAGATGAAAGGAGCCGATTGGGCACGGTAAGCTCGCGGCCCTGCGCGAACCTCCCTGATTTCTAGTGTTGGGATTAGGCGGATTCGAATAATGATGGTTCGAAGTCGAAATTGGGGTTCTGTGAGTTAGTGTTAGGACATGGAACTTAAAATTGAGTGCCAGGCCACCTGCGGTTGCATATATGTGCTGTTATAGCAATTTCGAGGGGCGATTCAACAGCGGACAGAGTACTCAGAGAACTTCGTCGCCGTCCATTACATGCGAGCAGAAGTCGTGTCGAGCACATGCCAACTCCACCAACTGTCTGTTCCAGATGAGGAAGCGGTGAGCTTATCCACATAATTTAAGGTGGTGGGAGATGACTGTTTTTGAACATGCTGATGGGGACAGCGGTAGAAAAGCCAGAATACATTTGTACGTGGACTCTACGGGCTGGCCCATGTGCCATCAGGACTTCGTTGCATATCCGTGCTACTTTATGTCAGGGAAAGTGAGGGTGAGATTCAATTTCGCATGAACAGTATCACGCCTGAGGCATTCTATTCTCAAACGCTAAATATTCATTATAGTAGCAGAAACCAACTGCGAATTCGGTCCACTGGCCCCACAAGCTCGCACTCAAAATGCATCCTTCTACCAGTATCTAGATATCACGATCAACCAGGATTGCTCATAGTAAAAATGTTACTAATAGCTTGTGACTATGTTCGGTATGAATTGTGTGACCGCTTAAACGGAAGATGGGAGCAGGAATCCCCCCTGCCCGCTTAAATAGGTGGCCTTATGGTACATTTCACGAAGGGTAAATCTACCCGTGACTTCACGCACGTTGCATGTGATGGAATTGCTTGTGACAACTCCACGCTGAGCGGCTCTACAGCCTCCCTCGCCACTGAAGTTCAGACGGCCAGTTTCCGTCTCCTACGCAGCGCCTCCGGCAGACCGATGTAAAGTGCGCCTGTTGGTGGGTTGCTAGCAGCATTCCCAGGTTCAGCTTCCGTGCTCAGGGGTTCGGTTGCCGCTCCACTGCACCCTTTCCGGCGCCCTGTTGTCAGTGGACGGTCGCGACAACCGTGCGAATCTGCAGGCGCACCACCAAGGCACGGTCACCCATTAAGCTGAGTCACAGCTGCGATCACGCCTGAGGCCATCAGCCGCGCGTCGGCCGGCGTGTTTTATCAACCATGACCAACATCCTCCCCTCCCCCCATCCAATTAGCCCAAGGACTGGCCACGTCCAACACTTAGACAGTCACTCTCTCGTGCTGACAGAGGACCTACCAAAAGCGTGTAGAAGAAGAAGAGACGATCACTGGACGCTTCGGGTACTATCTCGAACCCAGAGACAGTTGCAGAAAGGTAACTGGGGTACAGGCGCATGGTTGCCGGACCATCATCCTATCGTTGGTAGTCCTCGTGTTCAACGCCGAGGGTCGTAATTGATCCCATGATTGCTGTTTGGTCCGTACCCGAGTCGTTACTCACCATGATCTCATCGCCGTTGTCTTTTTTTGGCTTGACGACTACCCGGCAATGTGGCTCGCTTTCACTGGGACTGCTGGTCACCCGCATCCGCCCAGGCAAAATCACAGCACAGAATATGAAGCCACGAGGTCATCGTGCTTATTAATCTACTGCGGGCCAGAGAACCATGATTCTAGCAGTGCACGGCTGATGCGGTTGTCACCTCTTGGGAGAATGTCAGCCTCATAAAACTTAATTGCGTAGCCAAGTTCCTTCGCATGAGCCGCGACCTGGGAGTTAGTGTCCTTCCTCCTCACTGCTGCCGCGTGCTCGGCCATTCGCGTGAGCAGTAGTCTCCCCGTTTCGCCGACGTAGTTGCTCTGCCCACAAATTCCCCAGATTCAGTAAACGACTCCAAGATGTTTCTTGCCGCGACAGCGGGTCTTTCGGCTTATTACTTGGCATCCGATAGTTGCTTCTGATCGGTGGGCAACTCCAACTCCAAGGGGTGAGAGAAGGAGGCTACCGGTTTCAGAGACGTTCTTCACGTACGGTAGCGCTCACCGAAATTTAAGACTGGTGTGATTCAGTCTCTTGCCTTGGTTGCGCATGCAACTGTCGACAAATTTACGTGGGTAACCGTTTGCTCTGAACACCCGTCAAAGGTACTGCGATTCGGCAACACTGCAGTGAATCGCAACACTATGATATAGGGTCCGCACGCAACTGCTTCCTATAGCTCGCCTGTAACCAACGTGACTACACACGCCCTCCCGAACGGACGCCTTGCCCTGACACAACAGTAAACAGCTAACCCACAACCCTGTGTAAAGAATAAATCGGTTCTCACAGCTCATTGGCCTCTTATATGAGACTAACTGAAATTAGTGTGTATGTGGTTCAATTTTATCTCACCATCTTAATAGCCACAGATCTCACGCCATGCGGTTAACAAGTAGCGAAGTGGAATGGGTTTATAACGGTTACTTTGAGCTTGGGCAATCCGCTCGTAAATGTCAGTCGTCAGTACAACTTCCACCATCTCATTAGTTACGCCCTATTTATCTTGTCAGACTGACGTGTCAAAGACCTTTTAGGAAGTTATCGCGGGGCTGCCTTCGCATAACTGGGATGTTTGGGCCCAACAACGCGCACTTGACTAAAACGGGGTAAACCTGGCTCACTGTACGCGTTTACCGAGCTGTGATAAGTCTGCTGGAGAGCTAAACGACTACCATACACGTGTGTGGGTCTCGCAGAGTGTGTTATTCAGGCCACGTGGATTCCACGCGATCCCATAACTGCTGTCATATATGGGAGAGGGTGTGGTATGCGCCTCAGCGAAGGTCTTCGCACGATGTCAGTCCCTGCGCCCAATACAATTGGTGTACAGGCCAGAACAGTGAACTGGCGCCTGCGAGAAGGAAGGGATGACAGTGGTGTCGATACTGCAGCTCAGCGTACGAGTCTGAATCCTCAAAGACGCGCTAGCATTCGTGGATTGGAAGTTATCCGGTTAAGACCCAAGTGGTCATTCACAGTGTGGTCTTTATAGTGCTCTCGCCACCCTTACAAAGCCTGATGCATGTGCAGAGAATCAGTTTGTGCGTGGCCCGCGTAGAAGGGATGCTCAGCTTTGACAATCACTGCGCCCGAGCCCACCTCCGATCGTCTTAACACCGTCTTGCTGTCGGAGGAGGGTAAGTAAGAGGGTAGAGAGAGATAGATAGAGAGAGAGAGAGAGAGAGAGAGAGAGAGAGAGCAGTAGAAGCTGCGCAATTCTGCCTCACTGGTAACTATCAGTTGGCTTGCAGAAGGTGCAACAAACTGGATGGGAGCGCAGGGGGCACCTTCTGCGTATGACGTTCACAGAGGCGTAGACGAGCACCCCCGCCTCCAATACCATTCAACGCAAAAAACTGGAACTGGGGAGGGGTGGTTATTTAGTAGTACAAGGATTGGTAGCCAGAAGAACTCCCCAAGGTCAGAGCTAACAGACAGGTGGTTGCAATCGACACCTCGATTCGAAATCCTCTGATTTAATGTTTTCATTTTTACTATAATTTACTAAGATTACTTACTTAGCGGCCGTCTTGGGGTTTTTATTTGGCAAGAATCTGCCATTTCCGTCATCGTAGGCCAGCCCTGTACTCCACCCATCTACTCTCTCCCACCTAAAGCATAGCGAATCTCGTTAGACGGACCCACTGTCCATCCCCTTATTGCTCCGGATGAAAGAGTCTCGGATGACTGCATATGTTAAAGAAAATGTGGGCAACGGACAAAACGCGCACCTTAGGGAACGGATAATCGATTCCAAGGGCAGTTTGGGTTGGTAAAAGTTCCGGCAATTTTCGCGGCCTGGGAGACAGGAGGTTACAGAGGCGTGTTTCAAGCAACCTGTCTGTTCATACTTCGGTTAGCGCATCGACTGGATTGTGTATTTTCTACTTCGGTATAAAAAAAACAGAGGCAGTTTTGTTCCTCTTCGCGTCTCTTCACTTCTTGAGAAAGGTTAAACTAAAGTAGACCAGGAAAATATTTCTAACGGTTTGTTCCTCTAACACATAATTGCGCTGAAAGAGGGAAACTGAGTCTAGGATCACAGAGTTCGAGCTACACACTGCGATGAAAATTTACTGGACTCGTGCTTCATGGGGAGGAGGAGGAGGAGGAGGAGGGAGGAGGGGAGGAGGAGGGAGGAGGAGGAGGAGGAGGAGGAGGAGGGAGGAGGAGGAGGAGGAGGAGGAGGAGGGAGGAGGAGGAGGAGGAGGGAGGAGGAGGAGGAGGAGGAGGAGGGAGGAGGAGGGAGGGAGGAGGAGGGAGGAGGAGGAGGAGGAGGAGGAGGAGGAGGGAGGAGGAGGAGGAGGAGGGAGGAGGAGGAGGAGGAGGAGGGAGGAGGAGGAGGAGGAGGAGGAGGAGGAGGAGGAGGAGGAGGAGGAGGAGGAGGAGAACTGCGCAATCCGCTGACACCCAAGCTGCGCATTTTTCCTAGACCAGCTGATCAAAAGGCAAAAATTCACACAAGTCAACTATACGCTGGCGACAGATCGGGCAGCACACACACACACACCCACACACGCTCAGCAGCACTGTGAACGTGGCGTGGCTCCACCAGGTGCTCCAAAGAAGTCGCGCTTTATCACATAGACGTGTCACCAGCGGTCACATTTGCTGTTTCACCGGCGTCACCCTTGGCCCCTCTGCTCCACCCCTCTTCACGTACCTGCACAGGATACGCGCGGATAGAGGGAGACGGGTTTGTGTTGGGGAGGGTGTGGTTCGTGGGTGTGTGCGCGTGCTCCTTCCTCTATTTGCGCACGCACGCGCGTTTGTGTGAAAACCGCAGCAGTCATCGACTTTGCGCCACTGCAGCGGCAAAGTGCAAGAGACCGTCCCGATTTCAGGTCGCCCTCTCGTGTGCACATGAGTCATATTGGCGTTGCGGTGTCAAGGTGGGGCAAACCTTGGGGAGCAGCCTGAGGCTCGTGCGGGCACGCCGACCCCCACCTTGTAGACTGGGTGTGGAGGGGGGGGAGGTGAGTGGGGGGCAGGCGACGGGGCTGGAGTGGTGTCGTTTACCGATTGGTGGCAGTACGGCAAGAGGCGGCGGGGGAGGGGTGTCTGTTAAATTTAGTAGACCGTGTGCTTTGTGGTGTGTTTGCGTGGTCGCCCCCGCACGCAGCTGTTGCATTAGACCAAAAAGGGGACTACGGCCGCTCTTCGGTAGAATTGAAGTGAGTCTGCGCGGGTCTTACGCGGTTGTGGCACGCGCAGGATGACGATTGCACGTGAAGACAGCCTCTTCATGTTTTCGAGCACGTACGGGCTTTTGAAATTGAGCCGCCATCTTTTCTGCTCTCTATTCGCATGTAAATCCTCTAATATGTACATCGGTTGGCCTATTTCACCCATTATATACCAAATTTTAACTCTTTTTGTTTATTCGAACTACAAAAATAAAGGCACCAGCGCACGATGCTGGCACCGTTTTCAAAGAAGTCCAATTTGATCGATATTTTAAGACGCATTCAAGGAAAATTCTTCATGATGTCAGCAATTGCAGTCATCGGCCATTCGTTTATGATCATCCAGTGTTGTGTGTTTTTTTGTGCTCAACCTTATTCACGGTGAATGGAGGACATATTTGGCTGAAGTTTTGGAATACTGCTGTCAAAATAAAGCGTAGCTCTCTCTCTCTCTCTCTCTCTCTCTCTCTCTCTCTCTCTCTCTCTCTCTCTCTCTCTCTCTCTCTCTCTCTCTCTCTCTCTCTCTCTCTCTCTCTCTCTCTCTCTCTCTCTCTCTCTCTCTCTCTCTCTCTCTCTCCCTCTCCCTCTATCTCATATTTGCACTTCCCGCTGAACTGTGGCGCAAGTCCACCTGCAATATGGGAGAAGTAACGCGGTGTAATACAATACGTAAAATGGACAAAAATTTGTTCGTACTGCATTAAAAAGTCACCTTTTGCGAAGAGAGCTCGGGGGCACACGCAACCATGACTACGCTAATGCTAGATTGATCCGCATAGGATATTGGCGCAGAGAGAGAGATCCCTCATGTTAACAACCAAGTAGGTATGAGATACGTTTAACGTCATTCTCCTGCGGTTAAGGATTCAATTCAGGGTTTGTGGATGCTTAAGTGATAGCCTTAGGGTTTGTCCTATGCTTTCAATTAGAGTTTCCAAAGTCGTCGTTTTGCTAATGTAGTCGTTCCCATAATTAGAGACCTGGTTAAACCATTTCTTGAGTTTTGTCAACAAGTGTATCAAAGCAAACAGGTTTTGCAATTATAAAATCATAACGCAGCTCCTAGTTTGGGAAGTCGGAAACTGGCGGGATCGCGCGGTCCTGTCAAAAACTTGCAGTTATGACTTTATAGATCCTTTTCGCTGTGAAGTTAGCTGTATGCTTGCTTGCGTGCTTTGCTTGTGCCTGGGTGGTATACAGGGGTGGCTCCGCCCGTGCCAGCCACCTGCCCCCTCTCCCGCCTACGGCCTTCTGGCCTCTCTCATGACACCGGGCTCAGTTGTGGGGAGGGGAGGGTGTGGTAGCTGCAGCTTAAGTCTAATATCATTTAGAACTAATCCACGCGCAAGTCACCGTTCCTTCTGTGGAGCAAACGGTTGACATTGTCGGACTACGACGGTCGAGCTGACGTGTGGGTGGTGTAGATTTAACCGGCAGGTCTTGTGTACGGCACGTATAGACGGACCACTGTGCTTCTTCGGCCAGTGATCCCATGCATACCTGCGACCGGCATGACTTTAAATTTTCATTGAAATGGTTGAGTGTATTTAAGGAGATACAGATACGGAGGAGTTCTTATTTTTTTTAAAAGGAAATGCACTCTTTAAATAACTTTGGGAGTATGAACTGAGGTGTAATGCTCTAGGATATAAGAGGAGAGCTTGCCCAAACGAGTGGGACGAGTAGCTGTCATATCAACTACTGGTCCCACTCATTTGACAACGTAACCTCTTACGTACAGTCCACCGAATAATTGGAAATCATAACCACCCTATACGTTAAAGAAATTATAAAAAGCTGACCTGGAATTTTATCCTCTTTCGAATGATAAAGACAGGATTCGGGAGTTCACAATCTAATTTTGTGCCTTGACTAATCACTTTCCCAAAACGATTTATATTTATTCTCCTGTAATTTTGGTTTTTATACAGACTTTATTATGAATAAATGAAAAATTATTTTCCAGACCATTTACTATGTACCGAGCACTCATGTTATCCCTAACTTTAAACGGAGTGAAATTGCTGAGTACAGCGACACTGCTCATTTCCCTATGCGGAGACAGCAAAGCTCTTAAGGTTCCCAATATGATTATAAGTTAGTAATTAACACATTGCGAACAAGGCCAATAATATACTTATTACTTACTAACCTCCTCCCCCCCTAAACAGAACCCGGTGGTATGCGTGCCAAAACGAAATCGTTTCACAATCGCATGCCCCTCACTTCAACCACTGTTAGCATTTGTGGTCAATACTGCCGGAACTCATAACGTAGGATATAATGATTTGTCGTGTAGCGCACTGATTCAAAAGCATTGCGTGTCAGGTCTTGGTGGTATGTCAGGCCGCTGGTGTACGTAGAGGTTAGCATGAACGGCAAACCAATTGAATTTCCCGACACTAAAACAACCACATTAATTCAACCTACTGAAATAGACTAAGTAGAAACAACACATGCAAGTATTAGTATGAGGTATGCAAGTATTAGCAAAGGTTAACAGTGAAAGAGCTAATTCAAAGTGAAGTCCAGAGGAAGACAGCATTGGCCAGCCAGAAACCGAGTCCTTAAATCGCAACGTTAAACATCGAATCCTAAGAGAGTTGCAGTACAAATAAATTGAAGGCCATAGGTGCGTCAGCCGCAGTCCACATCACGTGAAATATCGAATTCAAACTGTTGTCCTACTTGTGGGATGTCTATAAGCGAAAATTGCTCGGCACTCTCAGTCCCCCGTGTCACATATATCATAGGTTTCCTGCTGTATCACGTGTATGGTCTCCCAAATGTGGACCTGACTGAGGTCCCACTAAAGATTATTGTTCCACTCATCGGATCATTCCCAAAATAGCTAAGTGGTTACATAAACGTCTAAAACAGGTAATTCATGGATCTGAATCCAGCACTCATAATCATCAGGCACTCCTCAAGTCCTCAAACTAAGTACTGATGAAGGTCTCCCATCTTATTACGTCATTGATTTATTCTCTCCCATACCACATGAATTTCTAATTGAATGCGTAGCCCAACGGTTACAGGACGAACATGTTCAGATCCCAACGCAGCATATTATAGAACTTCCCAAATCTGCCTTAGGAATTACTACCAATTCGATTAGTCTTACCAACAGTTTAAGGAAAGCCCAATGGGCTCACCAATATCAGGAATACTCGCCAAACTGGTATTGCAGCGACTGGGGGAAGAGGTTAGTCGAACCCTTAAGCCCAAAATGTGGCTTTACTGGGTAGATAGCACCTTCGTTGCCATAAAGAACTGCGAAGTCGAGTGGCTATATCAGAATCTGAATAATAACTTCCTGGCCATAAAGTTTACTCTTAAAGATGCAACAGGAGAAACCCTGAAGTTTCTAGACGTGAGGATACAAAAGTTGAGCAATGATAACCCCACAACAACTTATAGAAACAAGCATCCCGCTGCTTACAAAAAAGCTGCATCTAAACTCTGTTCCACTGGGCCTACAACTATTGTAAAAGCGACGATATCCTTAAAAAAAGAGCTTGCTTACCTGTATCGGCGGTTTCGATCCAACAGATATGTGATCAGTTTGCTAAAAAACTGTCTTGGGCTCCAAAAAACCGCAAGGCTCGAACCCAAACTGAGAAATTTTGACACGGAAATTCCACACACATGCAGGAAACTTTTGAAGTTACTGCCAGCAGTTAAACTGCTTTGGAATTCACATTCCCCACGTGCCAGCATCCTCACTACTCACATCACTATCTCGAATAAAGGATACCATACGCAAAGAGCAACAAACTAACGTAACTGATCGCATCCTCTGAGCAAATTGCTCCCGCGTGTATGTTGGTCAGACAGGCCGACGTCTGGCACCCGTATTAACGAACGCAAACTAGCTGTCCGTTATCCTTGCGCAGGCAATTGAATGTGACCACAGATTCGATTTGGGTGACACTGAGTTCGTCGCCATGGCCAAAACAAAAAGAGCGCGAGAATTTATCGAGGCTTTGTATTCCAGTGCGGATAGTATCAACCGCCATGTTGACCTGGACTCCCATTACGAGGACCTCTGTTCACGACTTACTATCCTCTGCCCTAATTGCAAATCAACGACCGGTAATCCAGCCGCCCGGAGTCTAATCGATACACCATCCACCTTCGCCCTCCAACAAAAGGAGCCGTCATTGCTACACCTTCCGTCCCCCTAGTCACACGCCACTGGTCTGTATGGCCTGTTGCGCTAAACGAGCTAAAGTTACCTTCTAACTCTCTCACTCTTCTCCATTTCTTTTGACGATGGGTTGGTGTCACCAGCTGGAAAATTCACGAGTACAACTCGATTTGCCCGAAGAACCTCTTCCCGGGCTCGAGCTTGACCTGAACCCCTACCTAATTTTGTGGTTGGATAGTTGTATTAATCCCGCTGTCTCTGCGTGAAATAGGGTGCGCTGTGCGATTCCGGATCGTATGTAGGACACGCGTAGATGGGCCGTCTAGCTCAGTCAGCCACTGAACCTTCTCGCAACATCATCTTATAGACCGACTTGGACTATCTAATGGCACACGTTGGAGGGGAGAGAGAGAGTGAGTTCCACAGCAGCCAGTGCCTATTCCAGGTTATAAACCACCTGACGCCCTTGAGTCTATCACGTTTGGCTAAAAGCCGTAGCTCTGAATGTTCCCAAATGATGGGGTTACTCGGTCCTTCTCTCGGTCAGGGGACAAGCTATCCCTCACAGTGTGGTCTTAATTGCTCTCCCACTCCGGGTGATTCGTGCCATATTAATATCTGGTTCTGTGAAATACTGATCGTGTGTTTTCGTACCAATGAGGGTGATGGAAAGACCACGTGTGAGTTCACATCATGCCGAACACCTGCGCCCGAGACCACCTCCGGTCTTTTTGCCTCAGTAATGAAACCAACCCGTGTCCGTGAGAAGGGAAAGAGTGCGATAGATGCTGCGCAAGTCTGCAATCATCCTACATTCATTCGCACTGTGATTAACACGGGAAAAATCGTCGGAAACGCCCGTTAAACTGTCTTGCATCCTCAATTAAACTCTCTTTTGTAAAAGAAAGCAAGCGGTTAGTGAAATGCCTAACTGCTTGTTGATTACCTGATATTTTGTCTTAGGTCGACTTCTTGGGTACAAAGATTGCCCAAAAGGCAATACGAATAAATAATCCTGATTTGTTTGGATGATTTTGAAATTTGCCAGTTCTACCTTTGTTGCACATTACTACGCAATACCGCATACCTGTTCACACTGTCTTCTCGATAACCAGAAGAATTTCTAAAGCGTCGCACCGAAAGAAGTGTTATCGTCAATAATCTTTGCCAATTAGCAGAATACTTATTCTCTTGCATATGCTATCACACATGCTCAACCTCTTCTAGAGTCATCTTCATTAAAAAGTGGATTTCAGGTTACAATTAAGTGGAAATCAAGGCCTCAATTTTTGCCAGATTTCAACATCAGATAGCAACTAAAGTTGAGCAGAGACAGAGGCGATCGCTTTAGCCAGCACGTTTTTCGTCTGACGTCTCGGCTTCGCGCTCGAACCCATCATCAGGTATCGGTACCTCAGGAACAGGGATTTGCGCTCGCGAACATTTTTGGTGACTGAGCTATCCTCGAGTGATGCCGTTGTAGCTAAAGGCATCGTGCACAGGGTTTTGGTGTCCGTTTCCGCTCAAAAAATTGGCCACCCTCCGATTTGGGGAAGGGAACCCGTTAACTGGACTGTGCCATGACTGCTCGCAGGCCCGCACCACGCCCAAACACTTGCGCCCAAACCCCTGAGATCAGATTACTGTCTCCATCACGACACTTCGGCGGACCGAAGCGCTTTGATATCATCACGAGGCACTAAAAGTCGTGAGGGGCTACTTTGGTCCTCTTAGAATAGAGAGATAGGCTGCAATCGAACCGTCTGAATGTGACTTCTATCACCTGCAAGCCACCATTCTGCACCCACCAAGCTGCATAGCAAATGCTGGGTATCGCCGATCATGAGAATCGAACTGATAGGCAGCATGCAATCAGTTACCTGACTGTTTCAGCTAGGCAAAAGAAATTCAAAAAGCTTTCTGGACTCCCAACTTCCCTGAGTTCTCAACTTTTGCTGTTTACGTAATGTGGTAACGGATGATAATTGAAAAGTCATTTTTAACATCTCGCGTCAGCAAATTCACCCCCATCCCCTTCAGAACGCACACAATGATTGCAATTTTTTGGCAGTTCGACCGTCGGAGTTCAAAGATGTCCACCGTATGCTCCACAGCAGGGTGTGCAGGGACGGTGACTTGCGCGTGAGTGAGTTTTAAGTGATAGTAGACTTGCGCTGCAGCTACCGCACTCCCTCTTCCCTCACCCGTCTGTTACCGGGTCAATGCAGAGTCAAGAAGGCTGCCGCCATGTCTGGATCAGATCCTCAAGTGGCTGAGGCAGCGTGAGCCTACATCTACGCGTGCCACCACGCCACCACGTACCATTTTGGGCTTTTTTAAGGGAGCACATCCCGAATAACGCCTGCCGTGTCCTGATTTGGCCCACGTGTTGGTCCAGCGCATCTACCACACGGCCCGCTTAGGGGGCATTGAGGAGCAGAAGAAAGGCATTTGAGCCAAGTGTATAAGTAAGATTTAAATAAAACGCCCTCTCTTCAGAACTCAATGTCTCTTTAAGGGGTCAATGTCCGTGAAGTTGATACAGGATATCAGAATAGTAAGTTTTGTTATACGAAGTATTGTCAAATGCAGCCAGTGTCCAGAGAAAGTAGTCAGTTGGGGCTGGGTCTAAAATATGGATATCAGAATAAAAATGTGCATAATATCCTTGTGTAAAGGATTATCAGGACCGTTGAATGATGTTAACAGCTTCTTCCAGATAGAAGTGGAACAGGAGACGTGGGTTATGGTACAGGGTTCACAACTGGCATTTGAATGGCCTTCGGGTTAGCTTAGTTCATGCACTCCTCACTGGCAGGGCGAAACGCGTCCATAGATGATCTCTGCGTCTATAAGCATATCCACACTTTGTTCGTCAATGAAAAATGCCGAGACACAGCCGGTGAAGTTATTGCTGTACTTTGAGGGTAGGCTTGGAACAGCTGCATTGAAACCACCTAAGAACGGTAAATAAAAAGACAATTAGAGAGAATCTTCCACTCCTTGGCTTAGGCATCTAAAGTGCTAAGGGGAATTAAACCAGAAGAGGAGGATACGGTTGCTGAAACAGGATGTTTGTTGGGTAGGCGTTTCAGCTTATCACTCGAGTCCATCGTCCGATACACATAAGACATACGGTGTGTGGTCAAATCCAATCGGACCAGCCATGATTATAGACTTAGCGTCATTCTTTATCCCTGTTGCTACATGTTCAGCTATCCACGTCCAAAGTGATTTCCGAATTTCACCAAAGTAGCTAATTTGTCAGTAACTGCATGAGATCCGACAAAATACTTCAAACGTTTCCTTTTATGCAATGGGTCTCTCGTCTTCATGACCTGGCACCTGCTGGTTGCCTGCGGTCTGTGGCTTGAGAGGGTGCCTGTACTTGGGCACCCACAAAAATTTGGGATCATTTGAACTTTATTTCTTATCGCATTCGAGTGATCACCGGCTGAAGAAGTTTCGCGGGTAAGCATTCGCTCTGAGAACTCGTTGAAAATATTGTAATTCAGAAACCTTATCTTGCTCACTACTTTACATCTTTACTCGCCGATATAGCACGTGTGAATCCGAAATGTCAGGTCAGTGAACTTATTCAAGCAGTCAAATTTTTCTTCTTAACTATTTTCTGAAGCTACCACATTTGCTTTTATCGGGAAGTAAATCTTCAGAAGAGAGTAAAATAACATAAAATTTCTGACAAATTTCACTCATCACTGATTTTGTTGTTTAATCAATTATTGAACGTTTATCAATTCATATAATGATCGCTTAAGCATTGCAATCGGCGAAGTCCACCACCTACCATAACAAATGACAGTACTGGGGACTTTCGCAGCATCCAACCCACTCAATCATTCCTCACCCACATTGCTTCGATAACTAGAAGATGATGCAACGAATGGAGGTGAGCGTGAAATGAACTACTCGTCCACGTGCGACCTGGTATCCACTGTGTACACCAAGGGGGCTTGAGATTTACAGGTACGAGAGTGCCATAATGGCTCCATTTCGAAGGAGCCAATTAAGTCTAAATTGCAGTTCTAAGAAGACCCTGTTATCCCGTCAGTTGGTGGGCCATAATGGACTCACTCACTTCATATTGTTATGGTGGGGAATGCCATACGTCGGATCGGATGTATCGGTGTCAGTCTCGCTCACAAATCCCTTTTCACTACACCAATAAACTGTCCGAGGCCGACAATCAACTGACGATGAGGTTGAGCGCACTGACCGACACCGCATTAATGTCTACGTCCAAGGTGGGGAATTTGCGCGTGTTCGGCAGTAGTCATGAGCTCATACAGTTCCTGCCCATCCCAATGCGCGCGTTTGCTGAATCAATCGGACCCCCAATTTTATCCAGCAAATCTGCAATGCAACCCCTCCATATTGTACTCACGCACACGTGACAGTTTAACAGTTGTAGTTTTAAAGACATCCACCGTGTGCACCACAACATGGCCGTGCAGGGACGGTGACATGCGCTGGATTATTGTGAGAGCTGACTTGCACTGCATCTACCTCACTATCTGTTCCAATCTTCCAACTGGACCCGGCGTCAAGACAGAGTCAAGAAGGCTAAAAATAGTAGAGAACGCAGGCCCACACAGATGGCGGCCTTCCAAATCACGGCTTGTAGTGCATTGTGATAGCTTCAAGTGCGCTGGGTCTTTGATCTCACTCTATTCTTACTCTCTCAATCTCCCGCCAACTTTCTTCGGCCTTTCAGCGTAACCCATTCAGCAAACAATTTTTGAATTTTTATAGACGCAGTTGTACATAAAATGGACTTCTCCCGTCAAAAACTGATGCCGTAAAACATAGCGAAATTGGTGATCGTTTCCTTGTTAAAAATCAATCTCAACTTTGTATACACCCGCTGCAAAATTTAATAAAGGATGGTAAACGTTGAAAGAAGTAACTTAAGGGGTATTCTACATCATCGGACCTCATTTCTACAGACCTTTGACCAGAAAAACTTGAGAATGTATACAATTTTCAATATTCATTCGTACCGAGCAGGAGGTAGCCGTCGTTATGGAGAACACCGTCAGTTTCGGGTAGTTCACCCGACTCCATGTAACTGTCCACGATGACTGTTACTCGGCCTTTATTTCTAAAATTTTGAAAAAAACTATTATTTAACGAAAAATTCGATGCCCCTGGTGGGGGAGTAGGGAAAATCTTGTGAACGGTGCGCCAGCCAACGGTAAACCCATACTCCGCCGACACTTATGTCTGTTTACTCATTTTAGACCTGGATTTCCGAAGCCTCACTTGTGGTGATCCTCATTTTTAATGAAACAAAAATGGCATCAGTTGACCCTGTTCGCTCAGTAGAGCTTGTTTCCATTTGCCCATAGTAGAGAGCAGAGAAAATACGTTTTTGGTGAAGCTAATGACTTTTAAATGTACTGGAGACTGCCACTGGTTTCCGGTATCATTGCTTTCTCAAAAACGACTTAAGTTGCCAGATCACAGTCGGAACCCTCACCCCTCCATTTATGCCACAAGACTTAACAACTTAGGAAGCTGGTGTTAACTTGGAAACTTCGTCCATTAGTACTGTCTAGCGATCTATTCGTGCTATGTCGATCATCCCTATGAATCTAGGCAAAGTCTGACAGTTTTCATGCACCAGGAGGATGTTTTGACATATTCTCAAGTCTGGATTGGAACCAGGACTTAAGCGGATAATCATCCATAAGATTACCGCCCAATGAGATGGGATTAGTAAGCTGACGTAATTTACTGCCAATGCTTTCCGCACCATCTGCCCTCACGATATCCGTTTTGGAATTCAATCTAAACCATAGGCTCAAAGCGACGTTTCCCCTTCCGTTGACACTTTTAAATGGAAGTCTGACCAGTACAGCCATAAGTACCACCACGACATCCGAACCTAACACATTTCCTGAAACTTATTCCCACGCACATTTTTTTAGCGTCATATAACATACTACTTTCTATTTTTGATTAACGTTATTTTATAATTGTTTGTCCGATGCCCTGCAGTGTGTCGGGGAGATAACCCTTTGTCCAACGTCCATTATATGTCAGCCTTTTTTAATTTGCAGTGTCATTGACATCAATAGGAAGCTCAAAGGCTTTGCCTATATTTCCCTTAATAAAACTGAACTGAACTGAACTGATAATGGCATATACAAACATTACTTCCAGTCTGAATATATGAGGGAAATGAAATGCTATCGAATGCAACTTATTGTGTTAAGATAGTAACAGAAAAAGTGTGTTTTGCCCTTTTGAAATTAAAGCATTTACTCAATATGATTTGATTGGAAAAGCCACCATGACATTGTTTAATTATAAACAATGGAAATTTTGCGAAAAATGTGAATGCTACAGGCTGAGGTCAGTTTATTGTCAAGTGATGCAGAATCTATGCCATTGAAAGACCTAATTTTTATGCTAATGCAATTTTAATAAAGAGAGGCATTTATAAATTCGGTTCAGCAAAGGTACTATCTAAAACATTAGATGTTTCTGCGGCTGAAGGACAAACCACTGAGGATTCCGGCCCAGCATGGTGCCACCGACGTTGTAGAAATGGTCTCAGCTAAAGTTTAGGACGTAAAGATTTCGATTATGACTCCCGTTGAAGTTAGTTAGGTTTTTCAAGTTGAGCCATTGGATCAGACCAACAAGTTTAGATAAATATTCGAGTTGATTACACCCGTGAACACCTTTAAAATCGAGTGGTCTGCCTACTGTTAGTTAGGTTGTCTCAATCATCTGGAGCTATGCCTGCGTTACGCCAAACCTGACTTGATCTCCATTCAGGGAGGCGGGGTCTCAGTTCCTAGAGAGATAAGACGTTGTCTTTTTATTTGTTGTTCATCTGCTGAGCTGTCGTGCGGCTGGTGGTGTGGCACAAGCGGGACGAGTGACTCGCATAGTCAATCGGTGAGCATTCATCAACCCAACGCGAGTGCATTTCATTCCACTCCCATGCCTGAATAGAACCGAGTTGCCATGTCAGATGGTAGTCTTTAAAGCCACGAAGTTTGTCTGTGCATGATAGATCCAGACATGTCAGCTATGTTGACGTGAGGAATTTTCGTTGAAAAACCATCACCGGTCGCAATCAGAACTCACTCGTGCCGTTGTGCTCTGGGGCTCACTCTGGATCCCCGCGAGCCGTCACAAAGTAACAAGTCTTCTAGTCTGATGAATAATGCCAGCAAAGATAAGGGAGACTGCAATGTTTCTTTCTGTTCATTAGTCGTCGTCAGCCTGTCTAACTCAACCGCAGGTGCTGCACCACTCAAGGCTCGAACCCGCGACCTGTTGAGTGGAAGTCCAACTTCCAGCATAGGAATTTCTTCTCAAGTCCTTCGCTCTCTTAATTTGCCGGTAGACTGAGGACGGAAGTGAGTCAATTAAAGGGTATTTAGGATGGTTTACCTCAACACCTGGATGTCGTGCCACATCCCATCAGAGACGTAAGTTTCCGCTTGAACTGTTACTTGTTGATATCCATTCGTCTGGTATTGAGAACCCTTCTTGTGCAGGCTTAGGTAGGCCTCTGGCTGGCCATTGCGGACAGCAAGAATCAAGAGTTCCTGACCATGAGGTGACTGACGATCGTTATTATGGATTAGGAGAAGAAGGCCGTTTTCGGATCGGGTTCGAATGAAGAGCCTCAAGTTGTTAGACAACATGTTGATCTTTCTGAAAATGAAAGGAAATAGTAACTCCTGCCTTACTTGAAAGAAGGCATGATTCTTCTCAATAGTGCACGCTAAAACCCGCGTAAAATTTTAACTGCCTTCATTTCTGTTCTAGTTCGGTTTTTTTATAAGGAAGAGGTGGGTGAACGCCTTTGGTTATAAAATGGCTAAGAAAGCATCGATACATAAGCAAACTTGAAAAGACATTGTTTTGTATAATGACGGGAGAAGTAACGCTGCCATAAACAAGTCACAAAACTACACTTAAGGTCTACTCTCTTATTGCGAGTAGTATGAAAACATGCAATGAGACTGTAACTGAAATGCTTGATGCGCCAGTCTCTATTCAAACCACCATGGCTAAATCTCTCGCGCCCCTCAGATTAGGAGTTGCCCACAGACCCAAAAAACTATCCGTTGGCAGAAGTCAGCTATTGTCTACCGACTTCAGTGCAGCCGCTGGATGTGCGACTATGTTGGAGAAACCGGCCGACAGCTACAAAATGCAAATGCATAAGCATCAGGTGACTCTACGAAGGTTTGACCCCTAGTCAGAGGAAGCAACCCTTGCCACCCAGATATCTCACGTCTTTGACTTTGAAGCCGTTGAATCTGTGGGCCAAAATGAGGATCAGATAAAAGAAGCCTGGATGTCTACCGACTGCTCAGTTAGCCACCACATTCATTTGCCTGCCCTTACCTGGTTTTACGAACCCTCTTCACGGGAGAGACTGTTGGGGCGTAGAACAATTGGGGCCGCATAGTATCTCGCCAGTTATCGGTAGCGGGCATGGAACGAACCATAGTAAGAGGCCGGCCGACGGAGCGTGACAGGCGGTCCAACGGGCACAACGCAAAGGACGCCATAGAATGAGAGAAGTGAGCATGACTCTACGATCCCTGAAGATGAGCAAATGAACCAACTACCCGAAACGTCAGACACCTAATAAAAATAGCCCGCTGAACGCCTCTTCTTCCTTGAACTGCAAGTTTGTTTTGCAATAGGAGGATGTATAGCGATTACCACGCGCGATACCGCATGTGAAAGGTGTCTTTGCTTAAAGTAACTTTCTGACGAGAGCCCGTATTTAGAGAACGTGATCAAAGAATGAGTGTGGTAATGTGGCAGGCAATTAAAGAGAACATAAAGATCAATATGAAGGACGTCAGTTCTCCCTAACTTAAGGTTATTTTTATGTGGTTGTGGAGGAAAATGGGTAGAAATACAACATAACTACGGTATTTATCATGTTAGAAAGCCACTTTTGATAGTTCAACCATCGATTCCGACACGGCCCAGTCTGTGCTCCACAGGGAGTTGGTGCATTAACGACTGCTTGGGCGTGAATCATATTAGATTGGAAGTGGACTTTCGCTGCATCTACCACACTCTCTTCTATTCTTTCACCCACCTTTGCCTAGCATCATGATAGAACTAAGAAGACTGGAGGCTGGATTGCGCGCAGGTGGCTGACGTGGGGTGATTTGGCACCTGGGCACGCCTCACCCCATCTACGGCATCTTTTTGAATGAGCATGCAAAATACCGCCTGCCCTACCCTCGTCTGACCCCCGGAAAAGATTAGAATGAAGTCGTTACTAAATTAATCCCTCTATTGACAGAAAAGTACTAGCTGAAAGCCCAGACATGATGTTTCGCTGATTTTGTGCCGCTGTATAGCGTGGGCGTGGGCTCCCCTGACCCCTGGGCCTCTGGACCTTACCCATATGCTTACTGATAAACCTCCCATCTGCGGAAGTGAGTATGCATACAAACAGGAAGCCATTGGAATTCAAACCTTCACTTCTACGAAGAACCGAGTTACCACGTCAGGTGATAGTCTTTCAAGCCATGACATCCACCTCTTCGTGATATAATCCAGTTTTAATTGTTTCCTTTTTCTGTATTTTTTTGGAACTTAATCCGCTTGTAGACATTATAGTGAGTAGTTTAATATGTGATAACTGTTTTGGACAACTTGTGAATATTTTACAGTTATGCCTCAGTAGCTATTGCAGTTCACCTCACATATTCATATGAGCTGGCAGATGGAGTCTTGAAACGCTTGTTCTGCAGGATTTTATCCTATACCGTGTTTCAAGTTCACAATTTATCTCGAAAGTGGTGTATGTGTGTGTGTGTGTGACAGTGCCCCCTAAACGGGCCACGTGGTAGATGCGTTGGACCAACATGGGGGCCACATCAGGGCACGGCAGGCGTTATTCGGGTTGCGCTCCCATAACAAATGCCAAACATGTGGGTGTGGTGGCACGCCCAGGGGTGGCTCTGGCCGCGCCAGCCACCTGCGCCCTCTCCCATCTCCGGTCTTCTTGACTCTGTCTTGACACCGGGCTCAGGTGGGGGAGGAGGAGAGAGTGCGGTAGATGCAGCGCAAGGCTACTATCACTTAAAACTAATTCACGCGCAAGTCACCGTCCCTGCACCACCTGGTGTGGAGCATACGGTGGACCTCGTCGAAATCGACGGTCGAACTGTCGTGTGTGACAATTTTCTACGACCATTTTGTCAAATCCAAAAAAACCTCGGACCTACCTACCGACGGAAGGCATCAGCATGACTGTCAAGCAGCGTTTAAGTGCCTGACTAACAAATACTGCTCAGCTCCCACTGTCTTAGGAGGAACTTTACTTCTGTGGTTCCCATGAAAAATTCACGGTTTTAATAGGTTACTCTCGTCGTTCTTTTGACATATTTTGTTTGGTCAGTGCACGTTTTTTTCACTTATGCTTTCTTTCTCAGAGCACAAACCGGGAAAAAAGAACTTTATGATTCAGAGGCTTTTGAGGATGTAGATCAGTCTCGTTTCGTTTAAGGGTTCGGTCCCATTACGAATCCAAACATGAAACTTTTAGGCGGAGAGAGTGTCAGAGGTTAGGTTCTTTACAATCAGCGTGGGAAAAATCTTCAGTACCCCCTGCTTAAGTCGTACCTACACGGACCAATTGGATCACGTGGTCAACCCCACGCAGGCCTGGAAACGAACCCACGTTAAATACCCTCTCGCAGTCGGAATCCCTTCCCAGGCTTTTCCTCATTTCAGTTATCGTATTTGACCTTTTATAGCCCGATTCGTATGGTCTGCTCCTAGCCATCTCAAGCACTATGGCCCTTCACAGGTCTGGATAACCTGCCACGCCACTTGTCACACCGTCATACCGTCGGCGGCTCTAACCCCCCAGTGACTTTTCACCTATCATCCTCCAATCGAGTTATATTTATGTTAAAGCTTGCATAAGGCAACTTGCCATGTTATGTAAACACTCAGAGACCGTTTGCAGTCGAGTGAACAGCTCCGAATATTGAAGAAATCATTACGTAATGTTTACTCCGAGAATAAAGACCAACAGTGTGCTCCTTCCTCACACACAATGTGCACAACTTTTTCTTCTAAACATTTGTAACTGAGAAAGGTACCTGGTTTTGAGCATATTTCGGTACTTTAGGATTGTGCTGCCGTTGAAGTTGACAGTTGTGCGGAACTTAAGTGCGTCTAGGTCTTGACCAGCCGGTGAATTATTTTCAATTTGTCGCGGTGGCCCCTTCTGGCTGAAGGAACGTATAATGCTGTCCTCCGGGACATCGTGTTGGACTTCGCCAATCTGTCCTTGAATTACCCTTGATGTGTCCTGGCCCTATAAAGAACAGAAAGAGAAAATATATATATATATACTTGGGGTTCACACATCTCATGGCACTCAGTATTTCCTTAAAAGCGATGTAAAAGCAGAGGGGAGTTCATGGACCGAGTTAATTAAGTCCACTAAATTGCCTTCTCTTTTGCTACTTGTTTTTGGGAGAATTATGGACGTAATAATATCAATAAATGTATTGGATCTGCCCGGTTGATGACGATTCCTAAGCCAGAAACGGTCATTTCCGTTTCCCTTGGATTTGGCAATAATATATTTCTGCCTATAATATCCTAGCCAGTAAGCGGTTGCTGGGTGGCTCGATATGGAAGCCTAAGGCACAACGGGATAAGCGTATCCCTTAACGCGATCGGTGAGCGCTCATCTACTATCGATAACATACCCTATCGTAACCGACAGATTAGCGAGGTCACACCTCAATGGTTAGGACGAGGGACTTCTAACCAACAGGTTGTTGATAGAGCCTCAGGGGTTAAACAATTTTGAGTTGGGTATGGCTGGCTGATGATCACGTCTTATAAGCCAGAAATGGTCATTGTAGTCTCATTTGTCTTTTTTGGTAATGCCCTTCTACCTATAACATATGTCTATCTATAAAATGCAGAAATACGTTACCGACAAAGACAAGGGAGACTGAAATGCCCATTTCTGGCTTAGTAGTCATCGTCAGTCAGCCATACCCTACCCCACTTGTTGCGGCAAGTTAGGCTCGAACCAGTGACCTGTTGGATGGTAGTCCAAAGTTCTAAACCACTGCGTCACGGGCTCGTTGTGTTGTCGGTGGCGATCGGGAATATTAGCACTGGTACATGAGGACGCACGGATCAATTACGGAATTCAATTGTCCCGTATTGCCTTCGGCTCCATCTCGAGCCCCATTTAACAGCCGCTCAGCGGTAAGTAGAAAAGACAGAAAGAAATTACGGACAGGAAGGTGCCATCGCTGTAGGATGGGTCGGAGTGCGGGGGACTATAAGTCAGAGCGGGAGTAGGGTAACTTAAGAAGAAACCCTACCATGCGTTCAGCGCAGGCTAACTCTTCTGCTTCCGTAGAGATGCGTTTCTGTTCCTGTATACTCAAGTCAACCCCTGCCAGGGAGTTGGTCAGCCGTTGTACAAAGACCGCGTGCACCAAAGGCGTCGAGCAGCTGCAGGTATAATCCTCCCCATGTGGGCGACAAATTTTGCGCAGTGGCTCGCTATCACAGGAGGCGAAGTCCTCTCCGCATGGGGGACCCTGCCATTGGCTCACGTTTTCCCAGTGTTCTGTGGCACTGTTGGATGGGTGTGGTCCAGCCAACACTAGTTCCGCTCCATTTATTTCGACCTTCAGGGTGAACCAATGAGAAAGCAGAACAAACTACGTATTAAAGCTTTGAGTAATAGTAGAATCATCTATGCACAGGAGAGATGTCACTGTGCTGAAATTCACAGCGGAACTTTTCAACGCACTTTGCAGTGCAAAAAAATAATTTGAGGTCAAGGAAGAGAACAGACGGTTTGTCAAAAATGTTCTGCTAGGGGATAGTATTTAACGGACTAAGATTAATTGAAGGTCGCCGCGGTTACAAGTACTTGCATAATGACCAGCAAATTTTCAGTTAAAACCAATTCCGGCGCTTTTTCTGGACCTTCTATAAAAATGAACCCCCTACCGACTCATGCAAATATAAGCGTTCTACATCTGGTCTATATGCCCCGCTAGAAATCATGCACTAACAGTTACCGAGCGAAGAGAATAGACGCTAATGCAACCTCGAGGACGGCCAATCACAGGCATCAACAAACCTATCAATCACCCAGTGATTGACGATCACACGGCAATACTCCGTTCCCGCCCACATCACTCTAGTGGGCAGGTGCGCGCAGGTCGAGATTTGACCACGCATTTAGGGCTCTGACTGCCAGTCAACTCCAGTACGGAGTACAGATCTCATACTGTTGTTAATCTCCTTATCCTCCAAAGCAGAGCTGGCCTACGCCTATTGTTGTGGTTAAAACAAAACCACAGCAAGGACCACTTATGCGCTGTTCATGCATATAGCAAAAAAGCTTAAGCGGCAACTGGACTGGATTTAATATGCAGGACTCACTACTAAATGTATTTAAGTAGGCGTAGTTATGTGTTCTATGGTATGGGGCTAAGGTTGAGATTCTGGTTACAGTTAAGGCTTTGGTGAGGTTTAGCTGCCTGCATACCTAGGTCCAAGCCGTATAAGCCCTATTACCGCCATTTCCGTAAGACATGTTCAAAGGGTTATCTCTTGCTGACCTCTAATACATGCCATATCCTTGCCATATTGTCATTTGAATTTGCACCAGTTAAGTGATGGGCGAACATTTACAGTCAAGCAAAGTCAATCGAAGTATCATATCCGTTTCTTGTACACTAATTACACTTTTCGATAAGAAGATAATTTTAGCTTGGGAGTCAGACCCGGTTATTTATACGAACACGTGCGGTGGCCTACATAATGTTAGCTGACAGAATAAACAAAAATTTGGCATTTCTGTGCATCGCATTCCTCTGAAGTGAGTACTTTTGGGCCCCGCGAACTTCCCAGAAACCACCATTCTCCCCTCGTTTTGGCAGCTGGCATTTCCATTACTTTGCGTGGCATGGGCATCTGTTGCTCTATTCGCCCGTTAAAGGGTGATTTACAGATATATCTCAGCATTTGCAGCTCGTTAGTCGATTTACCATACAACTTCACTATTAGTTGGCTGTCGGATCAGCGACAGCTGCGGGGAGAGAAGGCTTGAACTCCATTTCCTCCTTCATAGCATTTTATAATGTGTACTCTGATCTAAAACCTTGGACAGATAAAATACCCTACTGTTGAAATGCCTTCTTTCCTCCCAAATAGGAAACTACTGTGCCAAATATATGCTGCCATTTCACATACCGCCATGAGCGGTTCAATGAATAAATTAGCATACAAAATTGAGTAAAGTTCATGTGTATCGGCAGTTTTCAAACACAAAGACAGATGAAATTGAAAGGAAAGGATGGATTCGATTTGCTTGCAATCATCCGTACACCTTTGTCTACGCACTTTTTGGATCTTCCTAATTCCTTCGCATATTCGATTTCCAGACATCGTGATTGTGGGCTGCATAGTTAATGTGCTGTCAAAAACCAAGTGCTCTGGCGAATCAAGTAAACATGTTGTTCCAGCCTTGAGATTGCTCACATTTTCGCAGGCTGGTCATTGGCTAATAAATTTAAAAAGAATTGACATGTGCCATCGTAAACGTACCATTTTGTTCCGTTATCCGATGGGATATATTCCATTTTTTTCCGGCTTATATTAATGTTCATTCATAGTACTGCGCAAAAAAACAAAATTCTTTGATCCGTAGCTTTTAATAGCGTAGGAAAATTCTTGGATAGCAAGAAACGTCGGATTTTGCCCCATCTGGCCCCGAATTTCCTAGGGATGAACCGATCTGAAGTGAACTTTTTATTATTCAACGTTTTGTGCATCAACTGAGTACCACAAAATGGAACTAACACCTTAAAATGCTTGCCCTGCACCTAACTCCAATTCTGATAGAGACGTTTCATAAGTTAAGTAAGCTACTGTTTATCCACCGTCCACACAGTCTACCACCACCAGCACATAACCTTGCCTCCTCTTACCCAGTTTTACGCACCTACTTGACAAACGTGAGAAAATCAAGGTCACGTGGACAGGAGCGATGCGTGTCGCAGTGAAACGGAGGTCCAGTTCAGTTCAACAGTCAACATTGGTGACCTGCGCCTCGGACAAAATGCAGCAGCTAACACGAACTACGCACAGGCGTCTGCAGACTATGAAGATGGTGAAATCGCCAGTTGACCGCAAGGAAACCTCTCGTAGTGAGCACACTTTTTAGTGCTTAAGTGTTAAGGTAATGAAGTTGGAGTGGCCAGTGAAGTACTTCCATACCTTCTGAATTGCGCCAACGAAGAAGTTGTTTGTGACTATCGACTCCTCCACCTTCAAGTTGGTCTCATGCTGCGGAATGCCACCCAGGTACAGAGGACTGTGTGAGAGATCGAAGGAGGTGAGCTGAAGAAGGGATAAATAATGTTTATAATTATAGGTCGGGTTAACATCTGAACAGGCAGTGCGGCTAAAATATCCTTGTTCAACCTTATGTCCTCCGGTGCTTCAGAACCTGATCAGAATACCGGAGTTACCGAGCCATGGGGTCTTGGCTGTCAGATAGGCACGATGGTAACAACCCGTTGGCAACTATAACCACTTCCCATCTTTTGAGTACCAGCGTAAGTCCATGGTCAAAAACCGATTATCAAGTGAAGTCCTCATCAGTAAGGCCATTTTCCAAAACAACTGGTAGTCTAGTGGAACAATGTTCGGTGAGTACGATAGGTAGAGCCGGCGTTTCCAGCAATGTGCATCCAGTGTTACCTTCTCTCGTTGTGCAACATGGAGCCCAGCAATATCCTGTTTTAAAATAATATTGTAACGTCTGCCACCATATTCTGGTCGGCTTATGTTACGTGCTCGACATCAAGTTATTAATGCTAGCTGATAACGTTCAAGAGTAACAGTTTCTGAGGGCTTAATCAATTCATCAAATATGGCTACAAACTAAACAACAAAACTATGTTTCAAGGAATATTCTGTTTTAGCGTTGACATTTAAGTCCTACTTTAGGTTTTACGTTAAGAATAATCATAACAGATCCAGTTTTCGTCCGTAGTTCCGGATCCATACAAATATAAAAACCTTGAAATAAGTAATGTGCACGCTGTTTTAATCTTTTCATGTGACCTCGAAATTCCTTGTTTTTCTACCATTCTCAGTGTATGTAATCATTTTTAGAATATAGATCTATAAACTCCCTATCCTTCTGGCACGTCTTTAAGCGTTCGATATAAATCGTGATCACTTAACGTTTCCAATTCTTTATCTTCAAATTTAACAACTGTCATAAATATCCCCTGTCTCCTATGCCAAAAGCGGAACGGTTTAAGCGTTGGAACAAATTTTCTGTATGCTCTTTCAGAAGGAACATGCTTCTCATAAGCTTCCTCAGATTCCATTCAAAATTAATTCTTGAAAGTAAAATAAAAAGAACCGCTTCAAAACTACTGTTAATCTGCTCAAAAAATTTCAAGCTTCCTAATTTCGAGACACTCATGTGAACACTTCAATCAAACATCCAAACTTAAAATTGCAACCTTGTTTAAGTACCTTAGTAATATGTATTTCGCTGCTTTTAGTTACTCTAACATAGTACTTACTAAAACCTTTAACAGAAAATGTCACGAATTATATATATTACCTAATGCTAAAGTGTTCCCTCTCTTCGTCAGCCGTTTTTCAGTGAGGTCTAACTAGATGGAGACACTACTAGAGCCGATCTTATCTTTATTATTACTATTATCTGCATCTGTGCTATGTTACATGCACCTAGAAGCTTTTTCCGGGTATCTCTATGCGGAGGATCTGCTCGGACTGCTTAGAAGTGTGTCGGTTCTATCAAAAAGGGGTTATCAAGCATTGAATGCTTCAGCAGCTTTCCTTAAAGGTATTCTAAGGAGAATTGTCTGGCTACATGATTAATCAAGACTGAAGAGTTAGCAATTTGACTTTGGAAGCGATCGCTTCAAAACGACAGGAGCACGTGAGTTAAACTACGCCTCTAGTAGCAATTCACGTAAATGAACTTCGTCACTTCATATCTTCAACCCCAGAGATGTCCTTCAGGAATTTAGTTATTATCTGCGCAACATCTAAGTGAAGACCACGACACGTCCATTGCAGTGGCTAGGGAATTTTAAAAGAAGAAGACGATAAAAATAGAATTTAAATGAATTCGTACTCACCGCTTTACGTAGGCCTCGAACTTCCCGTGGAATAGGCTCATTCGGCTAAAATTACAAGAATTTGGAATGTCGCTTATGGGGACTGAAATGCATAAACTGAGGCCAATAATCTTGACTGGTGAAAACTTGGCATGCAATAACGCATGTAGTTAATGCCTGGTGCTCATAACGGGTAGTACGAAAAATTAGATGATTTTCAATAAATAAAGCATATGAAGTAACGTTTTGCACTGAAATTGGGTTTTATGTAAAAGAAAGAAGAAGAAGAAGAAGAAGAAGAAGAAGAAGAAGGAAGATAAGAGCCAGTAGGAATGAAGGAAAAGGAAATGAAAGTGAAAAGGAAGAAATGAAGAAAAAATTGTGAACAGGACGAAGACGATTTGGTCGATAATGGTGATTGTGTTCATGAAGCTGATGATGCCATAAAAGAAGAGAAGTTAAACAAAAGTGTGGATTGGACTAACTAGTGTCTGTTGATCCATCTTCTTGCCATTTAAATAAACCGTATACTGCCGTGTCTTCTTGTCAATTGTTAGATTGTGCCAGCGCGAATGCACAACAGAGCAAATCTTTGACACCATGATACGTTCGCGAGGTTGGAATTTTGTGAGAAGCCATGGATATATGGGCAACTTGTAGAACCGACTCAAACGACCAACTCGGAGGTGAATTTTCACACAATCGTCAGCCTCCGCTCGGATAGAAAGAAACTCAGCCTCTGGTTGGCTCGGCGGAATTGCGAGGATAATGCCTGAAGGCGTGAAAATTGTCAGACGACTGAGAGTTTCCCAAATAATAAAACGAATACTGTCATGGGAGGTAAAACTAACGGGCAGATAAAGCCACGTGGAAAAGAAAGCTGTTTAACTGATGTTGACCGAAACAAAAGCAATCGTCCCTTTTTAACTAACTATATATATATATATATAAAAGTTGAATAACTCTTTCTGAAGAAACAAACATAATTCAGTTGAGTTGGCCAAAAACAGTCAGATTCATGTGGCCCAAGGTGTTTCTATACTCGCTTTTTTCTTAGAAAAATGGAAAGCACATGCATGAGCAGCTCACAAATGCGACCGTCTGTAATCCTTAGAATTGGCTACAAAACACCCGAGTCTCCTTGCCGGCGATTAAACTTTATGTATCATTTTGTCTTACTGAACTTTTATAAGTAGCTTTATTAGGGTAACAACTAAGGTGGACGTAGGCGAAGTTGGTCACGGAACAAGTGTCCTTTAAATGACTTCTTAGACTGTATTTAGGCCTACAAACGCGGAGACATAGCAGGATGATAATCATAAAAAATTAGAAATATGGACTCGTATTACACCCTCGTCTTCACGAAGCTGCGAATGATTGTTAGTGATGCCTTGAGGTTGCGAAACACGTTGCGACGGCAGCCTTGAGAGATGTGGGTGCTGTCGCGGTTTAGCGCAGTTTTCAAAGGGCCCTCGACTTTATTATCTTTTTCCAATGGAATCGTCCTGAAATGAATTTCTTGACGAGGACAGATTCATCCAGATTATTGCCGGTGACTACGGCTGCTTCATTAATGCTAATAAAGATTATTGAAACATTGTTTTCCCGGAATAAAGTTGAACAAGGCAAAGGCGATGTAATAAGCAGAATTCAATGACGTCAAAAATTTCGCGACCTCTTACTCAACTGCATACGGCCCTTGCCTATTAACAATTCAAGGTAAACTGTAACCCGTGGCAAAGAAGATACAATAGCACTGGAAAAACCGCATTGGGAAATAGGTGAAATCGCTACTTGAAAGGCAAATAATAGACGAGAACATAGCCTGTAGGTTCCCAGGCTGTTGGGGCCAGCGAAATTTCATAAGCCAGGAGTACCGCTATGACTAATTTTATCAATGAGGAATTCACCACAACAAAGACTTGCCCAGTGGAATGAAAATGTACTAAATAGTACATGATCTCACTTGACGTGCAGAGCTTGTTCACATATGTACCATTGAATGAAACCATCGACATAGTTTGTGAGCATACGGCTGAAAGATTCCTGGAGCCAGCGCAACTTCGGAAACTACTGCAACTAGGCATGAAAAATGTGCATTTCCTGTTCAATGGACAGTTGTATCGACATATTGACGGATAAGCTATGGGCAGTCCATTAGGGTCAGTCCTAGCGGACATCTTCATGTCAAACCTCGAACGAAAATTAGGTCAAAACGTACAACAAACCACATTCTATAGATGATATGTGGAGGACATTTTCGCCATAGTCAACAGTCCAAAAGATGGAGAATTACTACTGAAGGTCATGAACAAGGCACACACACGCAAAGATCAAATTTACGATCAAGATGAGAAGCATAACACATTGTCGTTCTTAGACGTCCTTGTACGTAGGAGAGCAGATGGTTCCATTCACAGGTCAATCTATAGAAAAACCACTTGGAAAGGTCAATACATGCATTTCCTCAGTTTATTTCTAATTCAGAGAAAACGAAATTTGGTTTTATGCCTGCTCACTAGAGCCATTAGAATTTTTTCATCAGAAACGATTGATGATGAGATCAGTTTCCGGCAGAATGTCCGTCTTGGAAACGGGTATCCGGAGAAATTCATCGATCAGTATCACCATCTCAGAGAAGAAAGTCCTTCCCAAATATCCGTTCCAAGAAAGCCGGTGAGCATCTATCTCCCTTTTAAAATGTGATAACGTGTCAAATGTGAGCAAGCGACGACTTCGATGCACGATTGAACGAACGTACGCCACCTCTTAGTTGTTTATTAGCCCCACCACGTCTATTCCAGTTAGACCGACCAAAGACATTCTACCTATGCACGCCACATCAACTTGCATTCATGAGTTTACATGTTGATGCGGATGCAAATACATTGGGCACATGCACAGGCAGTTGGCAAGTCATTCAGAAGTTCAATTGCAAAGCACCTGGTGGACACTGGCTATATGGTAGACCCAATGTAATAAGTAATAAGTACTCTTTAAAGTAAAGTAAAGTAATCTTTAAAGTCGCATTTCAGGCAAAAACTGGGCGTCTCCTGTGCTACACAGAGGCAGCTGCGATACAGAGACGAAGACCAGAAATCTGTAATCAGCTGGATCATGTGATAAACCTTGCATTGTCATGGTAAGGGCCGACTGGACGACTCCTGCGCTTTTCAGAGGCCGCTGCAGTACGGAGACGAAAACCAGAACTCTGTAATCAGCTGAAGCGTGTGATAATAGACGAAGCCCCATTCCAGCAGTGTTAATCACGCTTGATACGTTTTGACTGAAAGCTGAACTGGTTTGCTTAGAAAAGATTTCCTCCTCCATTTTCTCTCTCACCATGTGCAACCGCCTGCATACCAGACCCACCGTTTATGCTTTGTTTACCTATCACGTTTCATCCCTCAAGGTCGATATATAATTGGACAGTTTATCCCGAATTATTAATAGGCAATGACTGTATGCAGTTGAATAAGAGGTCACGAAATTGTATGAAGTCATTAAATTCTGCTTAGTTGTATTGTTGAAATAAAGGTTATCAAATTCCAACATACGCCTGTTATGTCTGTAAACACAAATCAATAGGAACCGCACAGGTGACTGCCAACAATCCCACTAGTGTGTTTGTTCGAGAAATTCAAGCACCTTCTATCCAAAATCTGTCCATGAAACCATCTAGCTTAGTGAACGATGGTCGGGAATACACTATTTAAACATATGAAAACGTTTATTTTTAGATCAGTGTCTGGTAAGATCGTCAGGAGAACATAAAAATGTAAGAAAGGCACCGTCTCTTTGGAGTTTGAAGACACGCTTCACAGAAAAAGCTGTCTTCACCCTGTTTAAGCTCCATAATAATACTACGCGCTCGTTCATATCTCGCAGGTGTCAAATTCTGCACTTAGACAAGTCGGAAAATACTGTAATGTGCATCATTTACCATCATTGGAGCTCCTGGTAAAAATTATTTGTAGAGTCATCCGACGTTTCTTCAGGCTTGCTGGCCAGTCGGTCCGTCCAAGCGAATGTACGCCTGACCATTAAATTCCGGAATTATTGTCACCTCTAAAATTGTAAAAATAAAAGGCAGTAAGATGCGTTAGAGCACAAACATGCAAAATTTCCTTGGGAACTGCTGACCATATAAAATAAACCCTCTGTTATATTGATTACTATTCAGCAATAAGCTGAAATATTTGGAGATTAGTGACCAATAAATCCGAACAGATATCCCATGGGTTCGACCAATGGAACAAGCCAGTCAGACGCTAATTTCTACTGACAAAGCAAGAGAACCTTAACTGTTCGAAAAGTTAAAAAGTAAAATCACCTCCCGTAGACACTTCCCCTTTCTTTCCTTGATTTCCGAGAATTGAAGTTAAAAGGGAAAGGAAAGTGTCTGTAAAGTTGCGTTTATTAAGAATCGGTTTGAGTCCTGCAGTATGTAGACACAAGCAATACCAAGCGGAGGTGAATGCTCGAGTTCCAGGTATGTATAAATATATACGCAGAGAGGAGAGACGGCAGAAAATATGGGTAGATTGATACAGTCTGTTTCGGGCTTATTCTGCCTTCATATATATATATATATATATATATATATATATATATATATATATATATATATATATATATATATATATGATAGTGCGTGGCTCACCGATCTGCTTAAGGAACATTTATGTTCCGTTGTGCCCTGGAACTCAGACAAGGGTACTCACAGGCAGTCGCATAGCGACGTGTAGCATATGTTTATAATGTGGAACCGACAAAGACAAGGGAGACCGGAATGGCCATTTCTGGCTTATTAGCCGTCATCAGCCAGTCATACCCAATCCAAAGTGTGAAACACCTGGGATTCGAACCCGTGACCTTTGGTATTTGAGTCGAACGCTCTACCATCTAATCCCACGTGTTCCACACTTGGGATTGGGTATGACTTGCTGATGACGGCTAATAAGCCAGAAATGGCCATTCCGGTCTCCATTGTCTTTGTCGGTTCCACATTATCAATATATATATATATATATATATATATATATATGGAAGGTAACTGATCAAACAGAGATTGATGCCAACACTTTTGAATCTACACTTTCTACTTCACAGTGGCCAAGATAATCGTCCATTCTGAAATCAAGACAAGTCGAAAGTTGGTTGAAGCATGGGTTATTGATGAGGACTCAGTCAATCGATGCATTCATACGACGTCCGCCCAATGGTCTTTTAATGGCTTAGGACTTTTATAAGTGTCATTTGCTTTGTTGCTGTTGGCCTCTCCGAAGATGAGTTCAAAAGCTACAAAAAATAAATTGCTTCGGTGCTTGACTCGTCTTCTCTTTCCTTACTAGGAATGCTAGAATGCCAGAAAGAACAAAGTCGAGTAGAATTAACAAACCAAATGTTTGAGATCTCACAATGAGAAGCACTCGCAAATCCCTTTTTTGATGCAAAGTGAGCAAATGAACTCAACATTTGTCGTGGCACCTGTGTGCGATTTGCGTTGAAGTTACTTCGGTTATATTCCTTCCTAGCAGAAAGTTTCCTATAAGATTCCAGCTGGATCGCATCTCGTCATTATTTTGATATGTTTTCTTTACCCATGACATTTCATCTTCTGAAATTGACTTTATCTGTCTTGCAAACTGTGTCCAATGGAGATAAAATGCAACAGGAAGAGTGAGTTCCCTAACCGATCGCTGAGCGTCTATCAACCATTGATATAGTAAATATTTCCAAAAAAAGGATTGAAGGTATTTTTTGAAGTTGCAATATGTCGATTGACTGAATAACTAACACAAACCTGTTAAATAATGTTGGTATCTAAACCTCCAGGGTGATTCTTGCTCACCCAAAAGCGAGCACAGAACGGAAAACCGCCTTCCGGATAATTTGGGGGTTTCGGTGCCTCTAAGTTAGGACTACCGATTCTGAAAACACAGCTGTTTCGCTACCAAGAAGGATATTCTTTGATGAACGCTCACCGATCGCTAACGGAACTCACTCATCCCGTTCTGCGTTGTGGATTCCTCGCGAGTCCCGCCAGCAGCCGCACAGCGGCTACTAGTGGCAAAGGCAAATGAACCATGTCATGTCTTTGTCGGCATTATTAATCTGCCTTTAAGCATGATACTCATGTCCATTTGAGCCAGTTTAGAAATAAATCGGTGGCCTCCGTGGGATTTCAACCCACGACCTCAAGGAGTAAAGCCGAATCTCTAACCACCTGAACCAGGAGGCTCCACTGAGGGCGTTGTGGCCAATAACACTTGAGTCAAGTTACCCACCCAGTCTACTGCAACGTTCGAACTTCAAGCAAGATTTCCTTAATTATTGAGTTAGAATCCACCAGACAACTTCCGGAGGCGAATAATTAACAGGAGGTTTGACAGATTTAACCCACTTGAAAAAACGCAACGGCTTCGGTGGGATTCGAACCCATGACAACAAGGTGAAAGCTAGCGTACACTCAAACCTCTTAACACCTGATCTACGAGGCCCCACAGCGAGCCGTAAGATATTTTTGTGCGTGTTTTCTATATACAGTATCGAAAATCGAAAGAACATGGTCATATTACGTCAGTGGTGGCTTTGATGGAGTGTACAGCACAAAAGTCCTGCATTATAACGCCGTTATCCTGTTGTGACGGAACGATCGCAGTTTTACGATGCAGCCTTACCCAAATAACAACAAACCTTGAGCAGTCCTTCCAAATCGAAAAAACATTGCACATATTCGGTTAAACTTACATGCTATACGCCACCAAGTGGAGATCTGCAAGAATGCACTCCAACGAGCTTACCCTTTTCACAGAGTTTGCTCTGCCATCCCGGGGGACATATGCATCCCACAAATACGCCAGCCCTTGACTGGCAGACTCCATCATGCAGGCAGGGGTTTTCGTTCCCGCAGACGTCACTTGTTGGATTCTCAGGCAGAGGTGCCTGTTCTTCGATGGGAGACCTGTCCACACCGTAATGATCGCTCCAGGCTGTCCTCCGCAGTACACCAGTTTCGCAGAGCGTTGCACCCTCCGGAGCTCTTATCCATCGCAGGTGCCTGCCACGTCCGGAGCTCAGAAGGTCAACATACCGCTCTAGACCATCAGGAGTTGTGAGCTCTGCGCCAATGCCTGTCAGGCACCCGGAGAAGCCACAGCTGGGATGCTGGTCACTGTAAGAGGTTCAGGAGTCACATCCAGTTTTGAAAAGAAGGTGAACTCGTCAAGAAAGGAAGCGCTATACAAATCTGGGTTAGACAAAATTAATGCCCGGGGTCTTTTTTGAATAGCTATCAGGCTAGTGTTTCTGCTAGACAGTATCTTTTGAGAAAAAAGGAATCAGCACTATTTCCCATTCAATTTCAATCTTATAAAACGAAAACGGTCCACTACCACGAGAGTTGACGAAAGGTTACCTTTTTGGGCCATGAAAGGGTGCTGATTTTAATACGATCTTGGTAGTTGAAACGCATTATTTGTGCAGTTAAATTATTAATAACATTTATAGCATTCTGCCAATCGAAAGGCGGTACTGAGATAGTTTGAAGGGTATAGGATAATACCCATGATTCCAAAAGAAACAAAAGGTGTGCCGACATGCTCTTGAACTCAGCTACACGCACTGCGTAATGCAAAATTGTTTCATGTGGTACAAGTTCTATCCTAAAAGCAATGACTATTCTTGAACTATTTGGGCCCTGAACCCGCAGTGATACCCTAATGTAGTATGCCTAGAGGAAGCTAACAGAGGATGATGTCAAATAGGCTCCGTTTTGTTCCTCTAACGAGGGTTTGTTTTTTTCACTACTGAGGGCTGTTTAGAGCATACTGTGGCAGTTTCTTGTATTAACAATTACAATGGAGAATAAAAGGGCTGTTCTTGTTTCATTAGAACCGCAATAGCCGGCCAGCAATTTCCGAACCCCAGTGGAAACGATCCACGATTGGGATTGGACAGCATTATTATTTTATTTTGTTTATGCACAATGCTACCGACCAAACGCTAAGTAGACAATTCTGGGATCCAACGTTCATATCGAATGTGGCTTTGAAAGGCATAAAACCAAACACAAGATCCCAAAAAGTAAACGTCTTCCTATTTTGTGACCACCAACAGGAACTCTACCAGGATCTGCCGGCATATTCGATGTAATGCAGCAGTAATTAACATGGTACAGGTATCATACAACATTTCGGTTCCCTTTGAATTGGTTTCAAGCATAATCTAAACGTAGATTTGAATACCATAAAGTGGTATTTTGATCAAATATGTGTCTCCATTGTCAAGTGGTTAGCCTAGCTAATATCGTTGCTAATAGTCTATTTATATCATACGTTTACACGTTTCCTGACAAATAAAATGGAGGAGGAATTTATGTTCTTTGTTGAAATAATGTCGACAGTGATAAATTAGTTCCAGCTACAGACGAGAACAGCCGTACACTGGCTCCAACGTAGATGTCGAGGACGAAATTGAAAACATGAGCTCAACCCCATAATCAGGACAGATAGGCAAGCGGCACTTTCATGCCCAGCGTATTTTGCAGCCACAGTGGCTATTACTCCTGGAGTAGTCTCGGTGTCAATGGTGAAGTTGGCTAATTATATCTTGACAAATGCTACACTTACCGAATTTGACATTTGCTGTGAGCGTGACATTCACCAGACTCATTTGTAAAGGTGTTTCAACCATAATTAAATAAGAACTACTGAAAATATTTGAGTAGATGCCTTAACTAGTCAAAATGCATGGAAAGTCGTGCCGCAAGTGTAACAACTTATTGACATACCTGCGTGTGGACGGACAGCCCACAACTAGGCCGTCATATTGACTCTCAAGCAGTTGTTTGTATTCGTTGTCGCTGATCATTTTCCCGAGATAATCCTGCCCAAACTCCCTTCGTCCTGCTTCCTCAGTGGTGATTCGGAGACTTTCGTCGGCCTTTAGGACGCAATGGACGGCCATCGGTTCACCAAGTGCAACTTTCTCCCGTGTGACAAGGTAATTCATCTTTGCAAACTTGGGACCAGTAAAGTAGCTGTGTTTCAGTAAAAACAGATAGAAAGATACCGGTTAGAAATGTCCAAATATTCCAGGGGATCCCATGTCAACTGAATGGAACTTACGCTAATTCCAAATGAGCATCTGTGAGCCTCAACTTCAAAAAACGTCGTCCCGGGCCCTCTCGAGGGAGAAATGAAAGAAGGTAAATTTCACCGTTTGCTGACAGTGGGGTCATGTTTAAGTGAAGAGAGATGTCCGCTTCGACCTTGTCTTCGAAAGGAATTAAGGCAGACGTTGAGGCACCAAAGAACAGTCCGATTTCCTTCCCGTCGTCCTGTCGTCTCCCACTCGGTATTTTTACTCTATCTATTCCTGAAAAGGAAGGTGGTATTCTGTATACACTTTTGCGATCCCAAATAAGTCATGCAGTCTTCAATTCCCGCCTGGAATCAACGGCATTGGCAGCGGTAATAGTGTTGATTCCTCCCTGCCTTTGCACTTTATTTTTAGATTTCCGTTAAAACTGAAAGAGTTCAATTTAAGAAAACTCACGTCTTTCTCGGTACTTACGAAAATGAGGCTATTGAGGATTCACAAAATTTCCCAATAAAAAAAGTACAGGTGTTTTGGTTGCACCCGCAGAATACCTTGCGGTATATTCCGACCGGTACCCTGCCGATCATCATAACAATACATTAGCCCTCCAAAATCTAATCCTAGTACAAATCTCAAACCCAATGCTACCCGTAATGCAAAAACCGCTCGATATACGGCAACTTGCTAAAAGACGGGATACAAGTCTACCCGAAAAAAATAGTTAATGTATCAGAAAATTCCAATTAGTACCTATTTGGCAATAAGATAAAAGCCTTTCCTTAGAGAAGAAAACGTGAAGGCCCTGCTTCTTAACCATATTTTTTCTGCAATTTTTATGTAGAATCTTTTTTTTAGATTTGAAAGGACATTAAATTACTTCAGTAGTCCTTGTTGGGGTATCTGATCACTGCAAGTGACCGAAGGGATGCACATTCAAAAGACAGTAGCCTGGTACAACTGGAATATCCTGTTGCATGCCAATTTATGCTACAGTCCGGCTCAAACAATACTTCCTAACTGAAATCACATTTCCCAATTTCTATGAATGTTGCACGAGGTATGTCATCGGCTACAAACTGATACAAGCATAGACGCAGGAGATCCGATCGCTACAATAGGAATTTGTCCGGACTGCTTATTAGTCCCGCTGGGAGCTGACGAGTGACCTTTGCCTCTACTGGCCATGCCGTTCAACCTAGTGACCAAGTAGCTCTTAACGCAATTAACGTTGGCATGAAATCGCGATCAAATCGCTATCTATAAAATGAAGGGCGCATGGCAATTTTAGTATTTGTTTGGTGTCGTATCAACGGCATCGTGTAAGTGCTGCAACCGTTGAGTGAGCGGCAGTTTTATCGGCTGCTGTTTCTGACGTAAGGTTACGCGGGGAATGTCAAAACGTCATGAAAATAAAGAAAGTTACTTCTCTAATTTCGGGTTCTCCTCGATTATTGATTGCTCCTTGACGTGCGACTGAATGTAACCTTAAAACTCGTGATCAAAACCAAAGGGATTACCCGTAATCTTTTCAGCATTCTGATAAATAGCTGCACACAATTTTAGGGTGATTTGAAAGGTAAGAGTGCGATAGCCGGTGCTTTTACCGATATGGCGTAAGGAATTTAACCACTTCTTATACATCACGAAGAAAATTTATCGTAGCCGGTGACTATCATGAAATGTAAACCAAAATTTTGATATTCGTTTTCGAGTAGAAAAGATCAATAATGTTGATCTTCAAGACTGATATCATGCAGCATAACCACAATAACTGTTAACTATGACCAGCTGCCAGTTTTTAAATCAGTCTTTTTGATCGCTTTCAAAATCTACACTGGTTAAAAATTACTTATTATTTTAATAGTATAAATATTTCACACTGATTAAACCCATTTGAATTGAAATACATTAGATGACCTAACCGGTATGGCGAACATGACCTACGCATGCAAATTGGTGACCCGAATTTGAGTGAATATCGAAGCGTACATGTTGTTTTGCTATTTTATTTTACTAAAGAACTGGAAAAGTTAAAATGTGCATATTGAAAATAACAGACAAGTTTTGGATCAAAATGGAGGTTGCCAGTTATAAAAATGATTTCCAATGCTATTAAATATCACATAACAAACCTATGGTTTGGCCTTATGATGTAAAAGAAGATAAATATAAGCAAAAAACGTTTTAAATCAATCTCCTCTAGAACCAGAAAATGTGATCTTATGTAGAAAAAATCGGATGAAGGCAATTATGAGGAATCATATTGTTTTCCGCAAATAAGTAATGAACTCAGATTGAAAAAGTATTTTTTTGCAAATTCCGTCTTTTTTGCCATAAAACGCATAAATAAATTTTTTTTGATTGTATTTTGTTTTTCAGAACCAAGAACCGTGATGTTGACAAATGCGCATTACAAAAAACCTTGTTATCCCTCTAAAGAAAAATCATAAATTACTATATGCTCCAAAGAAAACGCCATGAGTGACTCAGAAACGCTTGAAGTGATGGTGGACCATGATTTATAATTTACAATCGGCATAAATAAATGGAAAAACATGGTGATTTATGCATGGAAATTTCACGGTCTGCTAAAATTGTATAATTATAAACATTTTCCTTTCATTAACATAGACCATTTGAGGATGACGCAATTTTCTACCAAATAAGTGCTTAATAGAATATTTAATGAGTTTTTGGTAAAATATATTTAAATTTATGTCGGAACTGGAGATAAATGGAAAAATATACATGTTTGAACGAACGTAGTTTTTTTCGGGTAATTAAAAAGGAGCTTGTTCAAACGATCCTGCCGTATCTGAGAATTATGCTGTAGGATAATTAAAATCAAAATTTCTTTTACGAGGTTATCTAGCTGTAGCTAAGAAAAGACGACCCAAATGTTCATATCAACTTTCAGTCTACGCCTATGAGTCTTCAAATAAACTAATTTACTCCTAGTTGGCAATTACTTTTGTGGAAATTAAAAAGCTGCAATTTTTAAACTGGAGTGTCTAACAGGAAGCACGCAGGGAATACTGGGTAACGCCCTGATGAGCCGGACCCCTCGCAGCTGTGTTAAACAGTGGTAAAATACCGGTGAAACACGTGTCTGGCCTTTAAGCTAACACATGTGCTGCGAGTATGGTTCACCTTCTAATCTTTTTTTACTGAAAGCACATGATACTTTCAGTAAGCAGTTGTGAGAGAACACCTTCAAAATATCGTCCTCACACGAAGTTTCGTCTTTTGAAATGCGCCTATTTCCAGCGTTCTCGGTAAAAACGTCTAATTAGGAAGCGGGTCTTTTCTATTTCTGTTCGATATTCTAGTTGGGCAAAATAGGTTTTATTAAAAATATGCACAAAAAGTGAATTCTCCATATTAATTCAAAAAGAAATTATGTCTGCTTCCAAGTTCACACTTGGAGAAAGCGTATTTTAACAAATGTAAGAAACTTCGTAATTCTGAATTTGCTCAACTCTTTATATATCACTTCTAATAACATCGTACCTGTCCATTTTTAAGGTTGCTTGGGAAGCCTACAGAATAGGCAGACATTTTTTTCACCACAGCATATCTCCTTGTGGACAGTGAGCAGTTAATTATTGTTTAAACGGAAGGTGGGCAATTTGTCAGGTTTACCAATAATGAAGTTCTAGACGTTATGAAGCCGGTATTATAAGTAATTTTTCCCATTTACGTTTACATGCTGTCAACACAGCATGCCCGATAGAAATGAAAAAGTCAGTTCCAAGAATCAGTTGCGAAGTGGGGTAGCTGGAACAGGAAATTTATTCGCCTGACCCCACCTAACGAGAAAGAGATAATTACAAGGGTGATGGAGGCATGCTGAGGTTGACGTTCAATTAATTATCCCGTCGAAGGGGAAAACGGGAGTTGATGATTATAGCATGTAGGTGATGGCATTGCTACTGCATCTTATAAATACTAAATCTTCGATGAATTCCAACGAGAATCTGGAACATCAGAAGTTTGCACTTCTGATGTTCCAACTATCCGCATTCTCAGTTACATGCTCATCTGTTCGCAGCAGAACTGTTCTGGAAAATAGCCCGTTGTCAGTTTTACTGGAGAGTAAAATTGTCATCAATAAAATAAAAAAGAAGGAAATTTCTCTGCCACTTTAGCAGTATGTCTTCCCAACAGACATCCTCAAACGTGACTGCATATGTTTGCAGACATAATCTAAAAAGTTATTTGTATAATATAACTGCGTGAAAGTCTTTTTTAAAACTGAACTCGTATTAAAAAAGTAGTTTTCGGTCCAAAGTATGCTTAACCATGCTAATAAATATATTTAGAGAAGTTTGAGACATGGTAGATCTCCGAGGCTTTGCAACAACCAATGATGCCCGGCTATATCATGCAAATTTCTATTAGAAAATCCTTATGAGTAGAGAAAATCAGGTGTTGAGATCTTCAGAATTGGTTATTACTATCAGCAGGGTTACCATTGGCACTCGGAGTGGCAAGTAATGGATGCGTGCATACCCATCTATTGGCTGTTCTTGGAAACCACGGTACGTGGTCACAAACCTGCCTGGTGAAGCCAGACAAAACTAGACCGCTTTTGAGTTCTAGTCCTGCACGTCTTGTCAAAAATAAGCATCTAATCGATCACAAAGAAGTCTTTCAGCTAGTCTACGGGACACCAGCCAACTTGTCTCAGGGCTGACGCCAACGGGTGCTAGCGATTACCGAAGCAGTGGCTATACAGCCAGGGAATTCAGTGCTGTGCTGACAGCACAGACGCTAATTCAGGCACACTCTCTTCCGTAGCGGTGATCACATGACGCCACAAAATCCCTGATGACAGTGTTTCACTTCGCGTACTTGACAGTGATGCTCAATCTCCGTGCTAAGTAAGCAAATGTCTCTCAAACTCTACCCTACCTTCCCCACCCAGCAGTCCCAATGACCTCAGCATGACGAACTCGTCATATGGGTTGCAGGGAAACGCTGAGTGCTACTCATAAGATACTTATAAACCCTGCCAACCTCTCATATTTTCATTATTTATGTAACGATAGAGCCTGGATGATGAATTGTCAAAAACAGGTGTTTACCGACTTTTAAATTTTAAAATTAGTAGAACTGGTATCTCTACTTTCGTCAAGACACGTTTAAAAAGCGCAGGTTTCATGGAACCCTAAGAGGGGGTGATATTCAGGAAGAACGGTACGGCTTACCTGGACAGCCCTTGCTCGTAACAGGATCTCCGTTTGGGCATATGGAGCACTGTTGGCCGGTAATGCCTTCTTTGCATTTACACTGTCCACTGTGCGAATCACAAGATTGGATCTCTTGGGACCCAAAACGATTGCACGAACAACCTTAAAGATTCAAAGGATATATGTGAACATTTTTTTGCACTACCGTATTTGCTGATCAACCTGATAGTAGGGAAAAGCCACCACTGTTTTCCCCACTGTAAAAGCTGCAGCAAAGCTCAGACAACGAGATAAAACCATAGTTAGGATAGGAGTGAACAGCTTTGAAAGGCCACTTAATTTCCGTTGAGCTTTTGTTTTTCAGATAAGGGTTTGAGACACTGCACAGCGAACCGAACTTTCGAAGCATCAAAAAGTAAATGAACATTACCGGCAAAGGCAAGGGAATGAGCCCCGAGACAGAACGGGACAACTGATTCCCGCAAACGTTCAGTGAGGTATCCATTCGCTAACACCAAATGTATGTGGCACGCGAGAGACCAAGACTTCCCGCAAGTCGCCAATGTGCCAGGATCTAATGTCTAACCGGCTTCTTATGAAATTATGCTCGCATAACGATTAATAGTAGGTAGTGCGTGATGGTAGTAATGCGCAACCATTGCTTCCTATACTGAAGTTGATCCCAACCTCTTAAATTTCGAGATCTTAAGAAGCTTACTGCGCTTTGGTATGAATGGGAGCAGTCGGGTGGCACGCGTAGACGGTGGCATAATGTCACTGTGCCAACGCGACCTTCAGGTGACATGACCCTTTTGTGTTTTAGAACGAAACCGATGAGAATTGATTGCCATGAAAGCATTTTTGAAGTCGTTCTTACTATAATTTGTAAGTCAACGCTCCTTTGTAAGGTTTGTTACAGAGAAAAAATGTCAATTAATATGTGACCTCGACTTATTTTTCCCTATATCCCCCAATGGAAAGTTGTTTTGTCAGTTTATGATTTAGCCCATGTGTGTGAGACAGTGCAAGCTGGGTGAGCATGGAAAAAAAATGCACGGATCACTCGAACGTATTTTATTGAGAAACGAACGACATGATCTGTGAGGGTATCTAGGTGAATTGCCTGCTTTTAGACCACACATCGTGTAGTTTTGATTAACTGGCGGGCTTTTTAAATTGAGCCCCATTATTTTCTCTTCCATTCACATGTGAATTTCCTTATGTGGGCGCTGGCTGACATATTTTGCTCATTAACGCGACACTTTACAACGCTTTGTTTATTCTAATTACAAAAGATAAGGTCATTTTTACACGACGCCAACACCGTTTTGAAGGAAGAAACGACGCTGCAAATTTTTGCAGCTCATTCACGGACGACCGTTCATGATGCAGCAGTTGCAACTTTTGGTCATTATGTATCTCTTGTTTTCTTCCAGTTTTATCTCGTTAGCGTAACCAGGTATATCCTCGGAGAATGTAGGTCTTTTGCTGAAAAGTTTGAAATGATGCGATCCAAATAAACCACATCTCTCTCTCTGCTAACTTTTTCTAAAACATTAATGGTCATTTTTGCTGATATAGATAGAATTAAGAGGTGAACATTCTTTACCTGATTTACCTCATTAGCTTTTTGGGATTTACAGGTGACCAACCTATGGTTATAACGGGCTTTTCAGCTTTCCGTACCTGACGTTTGGGTCATTTAACTCCCAGTAACGTTTGAAGCACGGTCGTTTATTGCACTGGGTCACATCGCATGTGGAGATGTCATATGCACTAATACGTACTCTGATAAAATCGCATTCTGGAAAGACACGCAATTCTCCAATGGGGTCTTTACTGAGAATGCAGAATCTGATGATTGTTAACGTAACTTCATAAAATATCGATCGACTTATTTGCACTCTAAGAGGAGATTGAGTTCAGCAACCACCTCTTCAAGATGATGGAAACCGTTATAGTCAGATAATTTCATCACTCTTTATGTCGCCATTTAAATTACTACGTGGAATTTGAGGTAAAGATGACCACAAACAGTTAATTGTCGTCCATTTCGACTGCAGTAAACGCTTTATCTAGTGGGACCGTCCATATTTCCGATTGAATAAATGTCTGTAAAAACAAGAGGCATCACGGGAAGGCTCTTTTACTTGGCCATGATGATCAGGTCTGGCAGGCCTTTTCCATTCACAAATAATATTTTGGGGTTTTGGGCATAAGAACTAGATATCGTGTAGATGATGGATATCCTGCCATTCAAAAGGTTGGCAGGCGCACGTGCACTGCAGATTTATGAAATCGGACCGCCGAGATTTGCCATAAGGACATCACAAGATAATTTCCCCTAGCGCACTGATTTCACCTCTGCCTTACAAGAAGAGCGTTATACAGGATACTTCGTTCTGCCACACTCCTCACCAACTCAGCATGTATTCCAGGCTTTGCGGAGACCCAGAATAAGGCAGGGCCATTTATTTTGCTCGAGAATTATTCTCACGCGAATTGGTGCTCGGTTTATCGCAGACCCAAATTATAAACGTCACGCAACCAAAACTGGCCGAATGAAGCTTAGCTTTGCAATCTTTTAGGCTTGATTCTTATCACCGACGCGACTGCCCATTTCCGTCCGAGTAATGAGCCATTACAGGCGGAATGTTTCGATGCCATGTGATTGCCCTGACACCCAATCAAGTCGCATCTCGCGGAGAAAAGCCCAAATGCGTGTGGAAAGCAGTGGCCGAAATCGCAGGCGCAAAAATGTTATTCACCTGACGTTCTGGATTTATGCTCGAATCGATCACCAGAAACAGCACCACATACGGTACTAAACCTAGAAACGGTTTTTGTACTTAGAGGATGTGTTGGCTATGCCACCGCATACCGGTGATAAGTAACTTCTTCCCCCATCTTAGGTGCGATAATTACCTGGTGAACTGCATTCTAGGTGGCACTCGCGTGATAATTATGCAGCTATTCAGCTCCCCGACACCGTGGTCGTCTGCGTGCTACACAGAGGCATATCTAGTTTGGTCATCCTAAATCTCAGCAACGTATATGGGCTGTCACGGCTGGAAATATCTGGAGTTAATTATCGGATTTGGCGCAGTTGCGGACAAAGCAAGTACCCAGAGAAACTAGAAGACTGCTCCTGACATGAGTGCTCGAACTAGCACCAAAAATGCAGAGAAGTGACGCCAAATCTCAAGTCGTGGCTTATTCGATGAGACCCAGACACACACTGAAGTTCGAATAGGCCTAAGTTCTTGCAAGAGGTGAAAATAGTGTGCTTGGAGAGGTAACAATAGGAATATTAAATAATTATCTGAAAGGTGAATGCCTCGAGTAGCGATGGCGAATAAAGGCTAAGGTTGGAAAATTTGAGAGATTCGGGGGTGATACTTGGAGGAAGTAGTGCTTACTGTAACAAATGTATTAAACTGCTGACTTTTGGAGGGCTTGGTTTGCTCAGCACCATCAAAGCAATAAATGCCCGAAATCGCACAGAAACGCACCAACTTTTCCATCGATCGATTTTGATCTGTTTTAACCATTTGGCGGGCGAGCGAATGGGCCGGAGGGTTGCGAGCACTGTGATTTTTCCCTTCGATGGAGGGTGGTTGAGCCTCTGCGAGGGCTTTTTGGTTTGGTGGCCCTCTTTTATCACTCGTTGGGTGATTTCATTGCCAGGCCATGTCTGCGTGGTTTTATGCATGAAATCACCCGGTATTCCAGAAACCCGATCAATGTCGAACTCGCTTTTATTGGAGCTGACATCTGAATACCACGCCTTCCATGTGCATTGCAAGCTGAGAGTTTGAATATAGGCTCAGGGTGTTTGTATAGGCTAGACTGTAGTTTTCTTTGCGGTTATAGATCGATATCACAATCAGTTCGCTCAACGTGGAGCTGTAAAAACCTAGAGAGTACACCGTGAATTCCAATGTGTCGTTGTTTCATCGGTAATAGCTTACGACCGCACACTCAAATGAACTATGTGCTCTCGGTTCATGTAGATAGGGTTTGACATAGGGACCCCTGTTGTCGCAGTAGACAGTAGGCAGCTGCCTCCTTGGCAAGTATTTTTGTATTTTTGTTTTACTAAATGCTCCATCTTTTAAACTTTGTAGACACTATCACGCAATTGACATCTCATTGGATCTATGTCCACTTTTGGGTGGAATCCTGGTGTGTTGTGTGAGAAACCAGGTCATGCATGGCACGAAACGACCAGCTCTCTAGTTCTGTCAGCTACTACGCTGACAGTTTACAGGCTCGGAAAATCTACTGGTGCCTGGGAAAGCAAAGAGGGGGTGAGACTGATTCTCAGCACGACCAGACCACCATAAGCGATCGGGTGCTCTTGAAGCTACCACGGTCCGCTAAAAGCTGTGACTTGCAAAGCCTGCAGTTCTGCTGTAGTCCTATATGGATGGAGAGTCAGGTTGCAATGTTGCCTTCTGGATGTGGCCTATAGAGGATTCCCACTCAGTTGGAATTGTAGACGTCAGTCCCACCTTGTTGCTTGATTAAATCTATGTCTAGTATGTCTGGATCAGCTTTTGAGGCATGCGCAGAGGTGGAGGGCTTGTGATGGCATGTCAAGGTGCAGGATCATGCCCACCTCACTCCGCCTTCGGTCTGCTCGACACCGCTGTGACACTGGGCTTAGGTGGATGGGAGATGAGTGAGTGCGGTAGATGCTGCGAAAGTCGATTATTAACGTCATTCGCGTGCTACTCACCGTCCCTGCGCCCACCCTATTGTGGAATACACAGTGGACATTGTCGAAAATGACGTTCGAACAGTCTTTGGATCGATTTCAATCCGATAAGGTAGATCGTGGGCTTAAGGTGGTCTCACTTTCAGTCAGAAATATACGCAAAAGTTTTAAAATGGATTGGAGAACTTACTTATGCAGGGTTTCCCATTAGAGATGCCCCAGTAACCCTCGACGCAGTGGTCACACTTCTGTCCTTCCACGCCCCAATGGCATCGACAGGTGCCATCCTCATCACAGTATGGATCCCGTGAACCGATCTTGTTACAGTGGCATCGATCAATCAAGGCATCATCTACGAAAGCGTTTAATTTAGAAAATGAAGCTGTTTAATTAAGAAGCCCATGCAGTCGCAATGTCATTTTGTGTATTCGAAAGGAACATTCCAAGCAATATTTGCAGTCAGAGAACGAAAATTTGGAAATGCAGGATTTCGTGGGACAAAGGTTTATGAGCACAGGAGGATAGAAGTTTCCTTCAAATAAAACCATTGGATTTCTCGGAACTTCTATAAACCCTACCCACATGGAGTTAAAATGCAATGCACTTCTATGCAGGCCTAGTTGGAAATGTTTATGCATTTTGTCTAAATCTCTCGCTTTTTTGTCAAGAAGCGGGACTGGTTAAGGTTTTAAATATTTTTATCGAGCTACTATTTATTACACGTTTTCCCAGTACCAAAGGATTTTAAGGGTCTTTGCTCAACTGACCATGCATGGTATCTACATATTTATTAAAGTGGGCTTGTAACACCACCATTACACGGACTTTAGATTGCCAATCATAGATTTATTAAAACAGACAGGAAAAGTCCAATGTCTATGGGGTTTCCACCTTTTTAAGCTGCTGGATGCCAATTACAGTTTTAATTCACCAGAAAAATGAAGCATTCATAGAAAATTCGTTGAAAAGCTACAAAGTCTACTTAAGTACCGAAGTAACTCTGGTTGTCCGCAACTGTAGTTATATATACGACATTTTTGCTCGGCAGGATTATTTCGGTAACTTTGTTTAGATTGTACAGATTAAAGATGGTGAACTCCAGAATCGAAGGAGACGAGATCGTTTCAGCAAGAATTTTTCTTGGACTGACGTTTAACATTTTCAATCTAAAATCCACATTAGGGACAAGCATAGATATGAGTGATGAATGCCCCGTTCCTATAGCACAAAGGTGATTTTAACTTTGAGCGGCCATTTTGTTCTGCACTTCGTTGACATTATACTCTAATTTTTACCACTGTTTGTTTATTTGAACTCCAATAATCAGGTTAGCTCTACCCTAAACTAGCCTCATTTTAACCGAAGTAAGATCTGAGGTAAATTTCGCGACTGATGCCCTGACGGGTAGCCGTTTTTGGGCACTACATGTGATCTTTTGGGGAGGGCGTTTTTTTCTGAACATGTCGAAGAGAACTTTCAACTAAAGACTATCTCTTAAAAAAATTCAACACCATGGAGACCATAAATGACTCAAATGCGGTCATTCGTCAAGCATCCGACCAAAACGTCATCTACAGTGATTAATGCGGGAGATTTCAATTGTGATATGTAAGTGGTGGATAGCAAATACATTCTAAGAATACTTCATGAATTTCCCTTATCCATGACTGTTTCTGATGACAACGTTCAAGTAAGAATACAAAACGTTGATCGAATGTCATTCCCGTTTTGGTGATCGCGTCTAACTGCTACCTGGAACTCGCCTTCTCTTTCCTATTGGCAGAGAGGATTACCTTCACCGAGGTTATTAATGGTCATTCCATCTTAGCTTGCGCCTTTTGTAAGATCCAGGGATATGACAGTTAGGAAACTCCTCTGTAGGATGCTTAATTATGCATTGAAGAATGACTGTATTTCAAAGACTTCCATCATTTACATATGCATGAAACCATCTGGACTATTAGGGGTCTTTAAAGCGCGGTCTGGTTCAGGTATTTATAGGCAGACGTTACAAAAATAGCACATACTGGTCACGTGTAGCGTAAATCACATGTTGAAGCTTTGCATTTAAGACGGATTCATGAGGCAGTTTTAAGATATTTACACTGCAATCCGCATGACAAATTCCCAGACTGGAAACGAACCCATATGGACATTAAAAGCAGCAGAGTACTAATGTTTTCAATTTCTTTTTATCTACAGAATACTTGGAAAACCAAAATAACCTCGATAAAACTGCGCAAGAATGGCCACTGAAACGTAAATGCAGAAACACATGTAGTAAGTTTCCTTTCCTATTATAAACTTGAACATTTTAGCTACATTGTTTAGGGGGCACTCACCGTAGATGTTACGGGAAACATTTGTCACACCGGGCCTTGGGGTTCAATCTCTAGCCACAGCAGCAGCTCCAACAGCCGCTCAGTGGCTAATATATTATCGGCAGAATGATACTACTAATAAATGCAAGGGAGACTGGTAGGAACATTAATAGCTTAGTAGCCGTCATCAACCAGACATACCCAACCGCAGGTTTGGCAACCCCTGTGGTTCAGACCCGTGGTCTGTTGGCTAAAAGTCCAGCGCCCTGAACAGTGCGCCACAAAATCTCTGTCCTCCCTGAATGAAACCGTTAGTTTGAGTAAAAGTATATGTGCACATGCAGCGCTGAGTGGCCGGGGTGCACGAAAAAAGGCTTTTTAGGACCATATTTAAATGCGAAGGAAAATAGAAGGAAGTCAACTGGATAGTATTTTACTAACCTGACTGGAATTCAGCTGTTCTGTTCCTCATCAAAGGGCTCTTCCGACACACAACACCGGAGCCGTCAATCTTTATTGTAGTCTTCTGCAAGCAGGCCTGTCTTCGAAGTTCGCAGACGCTAGGATAAATGCGGCCGTCTGTGCCGCAAACCTCTTGGTCCAGACCTGACTTTGGACAGGTCTCTCGACAGACACACTTGCCGTCTAAGCACATCAGGCCGATAGGACAGTTCTTTGAGCACTCCTCTGAAATGTGTTTCAAAGCAGATTTAAACACACTCGCATACTGAGCATATTTGTAGGGACGTTTGTTGGCTCTAGAACCTGTAAGACCTTCGCCCTTACACAAAAATACAATGAATAATTATCGAAATTAATGTCTCAGAATTGGTTCTTATGTAACGCCATGCTCGGGTCACTCGAATGACACAATGATAGGACAGTTTACAACTTTGCTTTCCGCGTCAGTGAAATCCCCAGGTTTGGTGTGATCTAACGTTTACTGCTAATAAGCGAGGATTCCAGTTGATCTTGTCGTGCACCTATTTTTAAATTCCTGCGCTACGTTGCCTGGATGTTTTCGGCTTGCAGTGGCTTTTAAATATGCGGCAGTTTTTAAAGGCAATAGACTAAATATCCACGAAAAAAACATGGCGTATGTAGACCTAACCAATTAGAGCGTTTTCATATGACGCTAGAAATTAGCGTGCACTTTGTCTTATTATTTTGGTCAGATGAGCGGATTTGACGCTCAAAAAGCTTTTTAAAAAAGAACAGCGCTATCACTATTGTTTATTGAAGAGATGCAGGTTTCTGAATATTTAAAAAAAATTCATATGCTATTTAATGATGCTGAAAAACCCGTACATATTTGGGCGTTGTGCTATAAAACAACACTAATACAAGCATGAAAAATACCCACTAAACCCCTTCTGTTACTTCAATATCTAATCTAAAATCGCAAAAGATCCGGTGAGGTCAGGTGCGAAGAATCGCAGTGTTTTCCAGAAACAATGAACTAATTTAATTTTTTTTTAAATAATTTTTGCAAATGTCTGCTGTTTTCTGCCACAGTGGTTGACTGTATATTGCTTTTCTACACCGAAAAGTAGAACCTTCAAAAAAATATACTAATAGGTTGCAGCAGATGAATCCTATAAAAAGCTGTTATAATTGAGGCAAAAAATGACTTCTTTAATTTCCATCTGAAAAAGTCTTACTAATTTTCCGGAAATGCCAAGAAAGTGATCAAATTTCCCTATTTGTGCCTTAAAATAATCTCAAAAATGTAAAAGCACGCACATATTTGCCGGTGATATATATTTTTCAAACGCATTTGAAAGACGAAGCTTATTGTAGACAGTATCTTAGTTGATCTTAAGCATGTTAATTACCAAATTTTTGCGGTCGTTCATTTTTTCCTGGCCAACGAGTTTCAATGTTTGGGTAAGTCTAAGTAGCCATCTGCTTTGGGAAGAAAGTCCAAAGACTCACTACTTTAGTATATGCACATGGAACAGAGTCTTAATTTATGGCCAATTGATTGAAGTTTGAGAAAATAATGAGTCCTTCACCGGCATTTCAAGGAAGATGTGAAATTCATTCTAATTTAACTGCAGAAACACCTGCAAAGTACTTTGACGAAAGAAGCCTTTTCTGAGTACATTTTTCAACTTATAGTTGAAAATTATATTCACATTTTGTTGTTACTGTAAAGTGATTTTTCACCGTTTTGGAATTTGCCATTTTTTGATAAAATTTGGTTTTCTAAAGAAAGCATTATTAATTTTCACGTTTCCTTCAAGTTTTAAATTCATTTAAGGTATTTTATTATTGTTTGAAAGCATTGGTACTTGTCTATGAGTGACTAAAAATGCGTCGTTGATTTTGGCACTTTGCATCAGATAGGTCACGTGTTGTATATCATTCAGAAAGCTTTCGTTACTTTCCTTTCCTTTAGGCATCAATAACCCGGCCGCATTTTCTGCGTAACAGACATTTTGCGCGCCGACACCTGACCGTACAATGTTGCATCAATAATTAAGAGCATAGCGTAGGAAATAAAGGAGGACTTAAAGAATAAAACTTTCAGTATTCAGCTCGCTTATCGTTTATTATCATGCATCACAAGCCAGTCAATAGAGAACGATGAGAGAACGGCGTTTCCATTAGTTCCCTATAGAAGTCATCGCTTTTCGCATTTCTTTGTCAAGCAAATGCTTTAGTCCTCAACATGGAGCAAACCAAAATGTATTGCCTGTTTGGAATAAAATCAGCAACCACTTAAATGCACACAGTGAACTGCAAAAATTTCATTCCCGCCGTGCATAAAATAAGTGGCGATATTGGATGAAAGGCCAGCCTAACAATTTTAAATTATCAAAATTTAATTAATTTATTATCCCCTTGAAGTCCATGGGCACTTGTTAAATCATTTAAATTTGAATTTTTCTGCATGCTATGTCAGTTGAAGGCGTCAATCAATCCACCTCCGCCTACTATAGGAAAAGTGAGCCATTGAAAGCACCGATAATTGTAAATGGACAGGAACCATTTCAAATCAATTCAGCAATATTAATTCGGGTTCTAAATAGAAAAACTCGCATAGCTTGTTGCACCAATGAGATGTTTGCTCAAAGTCAAGAAGGGCGCTTCTAAGAAAATAAGAAAAAACATCAATCTGATCGGAAATATGGTTATAGCTAGTAGGCGCTAGTTTTCTTCGTAATCATCACTTAACCCTTCTTCCAACACCAATTCTGTCACTGAACATTGAATAAATTATCTGCATTTGGTTTTCAGCAGACAGACTGAATACTGCAGCTTGTGTTGATTAATCTATTAATATTCACGCTTTGTCGAAGAGGCTGAATTTATTTTGCTCAATCCATCAGGCTTTAATTTCATGCACCCCATTTTAATACGCAATCATGCTGGATGACATTTTTGGGACTCTTAACCACGAGAATTCCCAAAGCACAATATCCCTTTTCGTTCTTATCGAATAAGTACGTGAAGAAAGCAAAAAGGTTGGTTCAGAAGGAGAAGATGGGATCGCTGATTCAAGAAGTTTTTCAGCCCGACTTTTTGGATTCGCACTCGATGATGTGTTCGAGTGACAATCAGTAACGTTGGGCCAATAAACTTCTTGTTCCAGGCCTCCCATCTTCACCTTCTGAATAAGCATAAGTTTTCTCAATCGACGAGGAGTAACAGCGATGTTCGAATATCCCAGTTGCATCATCATCTACAGTCAGCTGCGAACAGTTCCATTCCTTGCGTGCTTAACGCTAAAATGATGAGTGGAACGTCAAGCCCAGCAGTTTGGTAAACACACAAAGCATACCCGTCTGGTATCGTGCAGTTCGGCGGAAGTCTCCTTAACTGATTCGAAATATTCTGTTGTTAAACCCGTGGATGTACTTATTGGCTCCACTGTTGACAACCTGGGAGCAAATGTGTCCTTGAAAACAACCAATAACTGTAAATACACGAATCACTTGCGGCCCACTGCAGCAGTAGAACTCCAAGCGCGCAGTAGGCGGTACGGGATCTGCCGCCCTAACAGCCAGGTGATATTTTAAAATTGAGAAATTTGTTAATTTAAGAAAAACAGAAAAGACTAACCATTTGATCCTAAATGTTTTTATAAGTACGATATATTATCATTTTTCGTCTTCTTCTTCTTCTACTACTAATACTACTATTCCTACTGATCTTCTTCCTACAATTATTCTGCGTCGGGATTTCGCAAAAAATAATTTATATTTAAGTGCAATGCAAAGCTTACCACAAACTTCATTCCAAATGGGGTTTTTATATTGAGCCTTCCAGTTTCCATCAACTTAAAGATATCTTTGATTACCGGACACAATTCCATTGTGTTAAGTAAATTTTATTTTCCAATCTGATTTTTTTAATTTTAGAATGTTAATCACAAGGTACCAGATCCAAACCACCCATGACCTTGAGACCATCAGGTAGTGGCAGAACAATGATACGAACTTGTCAAAAGTATGGGCAGGGAATCTCACCGCATTTTCCGGGATGCAGGACATAGATCTCCTTCTGCAGTGCGCAAGACTGAACCCGGAGAAAGCACTCATTTTCGTAAGCCCTGCCATCCGATCCGCAAACCCACTTGCCCGTCTAAAAGAAAAGCACACGCCTAAACGCGTTCTGTCAAGTAACACGCAGGTACTTATTACGTTTTAATAAAATGCTCAAGGTTTGGTTTGCTGAAAGTCGTGATAATATTTTAAAGTCACATGAGACAGACGTTTATAGATTTAAATTTATTGGCAAGTCGTATTAGGCTCAATCTTGTTTTACTTTGGAGTTCCAGTTATACACATCTTTGGATTTTTCTGACCTGGAGACGGCGCTTGGTTGACTGCTGATATCTCGTGAGCCAGAAACGGCCATACCAGCACCCCTGCAACTAATGCTAAACATTTTCGAATCGGACGCATACAGTAAGCTAAAACCGTTTCCAACGATAAGTCGGTTTGTTTCAGTGTATGGATTAACCTGTAATTATCTTCCATAGTTTGAAATATTGCAGGCTAACTGGCCAAGACATTTCAGTTTTAAGTCAATTTTTAAACCATGATTTGAATAATGGGGCATATTTTGGAAGAAGTATTTCATTAGGTCGACAGTCAGAAATGATGATTTAAACTCTGCCCCATGGCGTGTTGGTCGCTCGATGGTGGTTTGTACGTGAATTAGTTTATAGTAATATTAGGGTGAGCAACATCTACCGCACTCCCACCTTCCTTACGCTTCTGGGCTCTGTGATCACACAGAGTCAAAACGTAGTGGCTGACAAAGTAAACACATTCCTCTACGCATACCAAACACAATCTAGCCCACGAATGATGAACTAACATCTCATAAAGCAAGAGTAGCTCGAATCCGATCTAACTGGGAGGGCCAATGTATTAAGCAAGTGCAGAATAAGTGTCTGACTATCAGTCTTCTGTTTCAGCATCTTCTAGTGCTATGGGCCAGCAAGGACCAACTTAGAATTCGCTGAAATATACTAAGTATAACACCGAAAGCGACTCACGTAAACGCAGTCGGTTGGACATGTACAAAAAGGCTCTCCAAGTTTGTTGGTTTGGCAGATGGAAAAGAACTTGCACTTTATCCCTTTGCATGCATCTGAAAAAAATTAAAACATTCTTAAAAGTATAAGCTGACGCTCCGGCATAAAACTCATGGTAAACTACTCAGGGATTCAGAGGAAACTGTCAATGCACACTCAACAGGAGTACCGTGTCTCAACTTTTCACTCTGTAACTCCCGAAAAGTAATAATTTAACTGGACATGGAATTTACCAGAACTGCTCAGCCTGAGTTGGCGTAAGGACTTCTGATTCCTTATTTCCTTAGATTCAATAGCCAAGACAGACTCAAAGAACATATATCTGAACCAATAGGGAAAAATTAACGTTTTTCAGTCTACATTAAGTTAGTTTGTATATGATCAAAAAGCAGAATTTTGAATCCTGTAAAAAAATTTAAAATTTTACTCCCTATTTTTCCCGAGTTTTTTCGTTCGCGAGTATCCCTTGCCCAATTTTTTTATGGTATACTAACCGCAGGGTCCTCTGCTCTGAACACGGAGGTTCAGCTGCTTGGTACGGCAGGCTGCTGCTCGAAGATGGCATTCACTGCGATAGGTACGATTGTCCGTGCCACAAACGTTGTTTCCCAAGCCATCCTCTGGACAAATGGGACACGTGCACTGCGGTGTCATCAGGATCTGTTTTGAACCACGTGACATGATCATGGCACTTGCACTGGGGAGGCCGGACTTGACAACTGGTCTTCGGATACAGACCTCATAGCCCTTACACGGTCTCCCATATCGCACGCATTCGTCGATGGTTTGGGCTAGACGGCATAAGAAAATACAGCTTGGAGGATAATAAATGAAAAAGTGAAAGGCAAAGGCTTGGTACTAAGTAGAGTTTGAGCAGTATAGAAGATATAAAGCAGAAAAGTGGCTACGACGATTGGGTATGCGTCCCCACCTCTTCTACATGTCTATGAAATACCCAGCTGTGTTATTTTGGTAGATTTAAGTGCCGCCCCCATTTCGCTCATTCCCCGGCACTGAGACTACTGTTAGGGTGCTTATGAGCTGGGGTTAGGGGTAGCATATCTACGTCGGTAACTGGAGTTATCTCCCCAGCCGCGGCTGCCACGGTGGTTAGAAATACCAGATGTATGCCTCATACCTTGGTGTGATTAGTTATCATTCGCTGATATCTTTTCACCATCAGGTTTTTTCGTTCTTTTAAAACTTATATTTCGCTGTATTTCAAATTGCGCACTCAAATTTACATTTTATTGCCGTATTTAAATAAGCTAATTGTGTAGATATAGTTATTTTATCTTCGCTTACCGAAAACAGTTATCTGTCCGTTTGGCATATCCCACCAATAAAACCACTATTGCCATCATTCCCTTAGTACAGGAATCATGGACCCAGATTCTGTTAGACGCGATCGGATATACCTAGGGCCACAGGCGAGCCGCATTGTATTGACCTGAATGCAAAACGAACCCTACGCACTATATATGGCCTTGAACGTTCAATGCACACCCTCAGGTTTTGGCTTGGCAACAAGCGAGCAATAAAGACTGTCCCAAGCCAACCAAATGATTTTAATTCAAATGCAGATATGCTTGGCTTGTGGGTGGCTGAAATATCCTGCTGACGTGTGCTTACTTGTGCGCGCATGACAGCGTCCACCCTATCAAATGCTACATTGGTAATCTCATCGAAAGCCCTTTTAGGCACAAACTGTTAGAGGATCCAAGCATAGCGATCTCAGGCCTGCAGGTTTCGGTTTTTGGTTTATCTGTGTAATTGCTTGCATTGTTTGGATTCCATCTCTGATATCGAGGTGAAATCACCTTTACCCTGGGGCTGGAAAATTGTTTCACAATCCCTTTGTGCTCACTTCTGCATACCCGATTCGTACTTTCCTCTGACTGAAAAAGCTTAAGTTAACAACTTCTACCTAATCAAATCCTCAACTCTGAAATGTTATATAGTCGATAAGCAATCATCATCTTAATACAGTATGCGTTTAAAAATGACAACAACGTGGTATGGTCACTTGATTTAACGACTTAAGGATTTCGTAGTGGATTCATGTCAGCCACATGGAGCTGAATGAAGAATAAACAATGGGAACATGAAAATTCAGACGATCGACATCAAAAAACGTCAGAGACTTAATAAATACGGTTAAATCAATGAAAATGTGCCAATTGGAAAAATCGCAAGAAAAATAAGAACAGTTGTTACTGTGTTGGGGAATAAATCGTTATTGATTAGACCATACTTCCAAGGACGGCTCTGCCGTTTCTCATTAGCTGTGCGCCATTATGCACATTTTTGTGTTCAAATTGGCGAAATTGAGAGCTGCAGGTTGATAATTTAAGCAATAAGGTGGGTTCACCGGAACAATTTTCTTGGTAGGCTGGCGTTTCGGAGACCTTGGTCAGCTCACCGTTGTCAAAGCAACTGCAGATAACCGGGCAGAACCGGAAGTCACCTGCCATGTCCTGTGTATCGACCTCGGGCTGATCAATTTTTTTTGTTTTTCGTTGCCTGGACCCTTTGGTGGATATTTGGTGGGCAGTCCAGCTGCGTGCGCGAAAGGGGAGGAGAAGGGGTGCTGAGCCTTCTGTCGGCGTTGTTCGGTTCAGTGGCTCTTGTTCTTCGTCGGGTGGGCTGGCTCTCGGGCTGTTTATGTACCCCTTTCTTGAGTTCTGAGTGGCCAACTTGTCCCGAGCTTCGAGCGCGTAGTGACGCAAGACTTAATAAGCTGCAGGAAGGTCAAGATGCCTGCTAACAGAGTTGGCATCAGAATTCCACGCCTTAAGCGTTAGCAGTTCCATAGTTGAGTTGTCCTGGACAACGATGGTGGTTCCCCGAAGTTCGAAAGTATAAACAGTTTCTCCCACGTGTGCAGTAAGCTGGAAGTTTGTTTCTAGTCTCCGAGCTGCCGAGGTGTGCTCCTGCAAACGGGTCTGTAATTTCCGCCTTGTTTCTCCAACGTAATTGCAGTCTCTCTCGTTGCAACTTCTTTTGTAGGTGACTGCTGAGGTTTCAGTTGCTGGCAGCATCTCATTTGGTCGCATCAAATGGCAATGAATCGTTGCATTGGGTTGGTGGGCTATGCCTGCGCTGATGAGTTTCAAAAGTCAGGAAGGTGCCTTAAAGACTTCCTCAATGTAGGGAATGGCTCTCCGGACCTCAGGTTGTTGTTCCCTTGACCGTCGTCTGGTCGCTTGGCGCCTGGTGTTCTCCATAAAATGGTTAGGATAGCCATTAGTCTTGAAAAATCGATTAGCCTGAGGCCGACACAGGCCACAGCACGCCACTTCCGGTTCTGTTAGGTTAGCTGCAGTTGCTTTGAAAATTGTGAACCGACCAAGCTCTCCAAAACAACAGCATACAAATACAACTATTCCTATGAGAGCACCTTATTTCTCACATGTTTGTGTATTCTTTATTATTTCATTTTTTTATTCAAATAAAGGAGAAAGTTGACGAGTCGTTGCGAAGGCCCTTTTGAAACCAGTAAATCTCCCGTTCATGTAGAAGAAGGTTTTTAACGCCACCCATCAACCTTTCGAATTAACTGGGGATTCTTCCTGTCTTCCTGTCTGTGGCATTAGAGAAAGTCATTTGGATTAAGTGAGGGCGATTGACTGACCTCATTGAAAAGCAGACCTTATGTCGTCTTCAGCTGCTAACCTTCGGCAGGGTAGACCTGGACCTTCAAATCCCAATGAAGCAGTCTTTCCGATCACAGCTTGCAGACAGTCCTCCCATTCATACTCTTCCCTTTAGAACCAGCCAGCTTTCATTCTAAGATGGTGTACCTTTTAAACCACTTAAATTTAGTAAATGTGTTAATTACTGAACCCCCCACGTGATTCGTTCTTTTTGCTTCTTATGGCTGTTTTATGTGTCTCCTGGAACACGAGAAATTCAGCTGTTCTAACGGTGATCATAGCATTGGAGAAATTGAAACGATATAGTGAGTCTGCTCTGCCAGTAATCTTTCCTCTTTCTCTCACTCCATGTATATCACCTTAAGGGTGCTCATTTTTTACAATCAGAGCTAAGGACTTCAAAGGAGAAGAAACAATATCTATGTAGCTGACGAAAGGCCAAATAAATGCTAAATGATTACAATGAATGCGATCGTTCGAAAGTTGATGTTGAGGTTTCAAGCTTAATTCCAACTAATTTACTACAAGTTAGCGATTAATTTCTGAAAGGATTAAACAGTTGCAATTTCTAAGCTGGACTGTCTATCAAAAAGCATCTGGGGGAAGCAAAGGGACTACCGGATGAGATGAACCCCTCGCAGCTGTGTCTTGCAGCGGCAAAATATCGGCGAAACTTCCAGCTAGGACCTGTGCGGTCAGCATAACGCATCACCAATCTATGTGGAGGCTATAAAAACGGAAGTTATATTCGGGAACATTTGGCACTATATTACGAGCGTGTCTGTTAATTTCTGCAGTAAATTAAAATTCAAAAAGAATACACCACAGTTACTTCCGTCACCTAAGGCAAGCAGATGATGACAAGATGAAGATTCCTTCTTGCAATTAAGAAACCAGCTGCACTCAGGCTTTTCATTGTATTGGAATGGTTACCTGTCCCAGATCAGTCACCTTCTGGACTGGAAAAACTTGCGTCCAAAGAATAAGTCAAAAAGTGTTTGGCCAAATTTAGAAACTAAATTGATGAAACAAGATTGTTTAATGGATGTTATTTCTCCAAGCGGAGAAGAACGCCTCCACTTGCGTAAAAAACACACACCCCTCATCATGTCTCAAAGTCAGTACAACACTCTCTTCCCATCTGCTTTGGAAGAAAAGTTTTCTTAACTGTTTTTTTTAACGCAGTATTTTAGAGTCGACCGTTTTCATTCACAATTTTTTTCCTGCAGGGCCAATCAATCGATGGTGGCTGAATGTGAAGAAAATCTGCCAGACCAGAAGGAAAAATCTGACAGGAAGGAGATTCCCTAGGGTTATTAATCTGTATGCACCAGGTTTAGCTCTGTAATGCGAAATAGACTAGAAAAGGCAATGCAATTTGCTCGTTTTTTAAAATGACATTTTTTCTGTTAAAACTTTCGATGCTAAGACGATTAACCGCTAGATTGTCCAATGCTGTTCATCTCACACATGCATCTGGCGTTCGAATCGCAGACAACAAATACGCACCAGCAGAAGAAGACGCGTTTGGTGAGACAGGAATTCCATGGGCCTGACGTTTCGGATTCTCTCTCAAAGCCATCATCAGAGACGGTTGTACCTTCAGAGTTTATTCAGCTTACTGCCAGTTATTTCAACTATAACATCGAACTTTAAATGGTCGAGTCGATGAGATATCATATATTATATTTTATATTTAAAAGTAAGTGTTACGCTTATTTTCTATTTTATAACCTAGTCTGCTAAATGAGTTTGGTTATCGATTTTTCTGTAGTGAGAATGATAGAGAAAATTTCCATGAGAAAAACATTTCTTCTTTTGATTTTATCTACTTTTACAGCGGTTAAAATTAAAAGCTGCCAGTCGTGTTGTTCGGATACTGCATCACCAGTCCATAATTTCTCCGAGGAAATTGAGCTCCAGTAGAAGCCCTGCATTGCAGACATATTGCTCCCATATTTTGCCAGTAAGCAAGGCTGAATAGTGTCATGCAAGCCGATGGAACTAAAAGGTATAGTCAGCTAACCCTAATCATAAGTTGGTAGCTTTTTGAATAAAGACTATTTGATTTCAGTAGACTGCTTTGGGGTTATCAAAAAGTCAGAAGGCTGCTGGCCGTTTACTTATGGCGTACAGTTGCAGACATGACAGATGCTTTTAAAAAAATGCCATACTAAATTCAGTAGAATGACTTAGCACTTGGCAGCAGAACTTAGCCTGTCATGTAACGCAGTTTCGATTCTAATGCTCATAAATGCGAAATAATACACAATCAGCGATAAGCAGGGCCTAGAGATACCGGTGTTTTTTCGAGTTTATCAATAACACTTCTTGAGGTACCACAGATACTGATGCAGCTGCTGAGATCACTGAAAGGTTCTGATTGTCAAGCGGAACTACGTCAACGGCACCAGTCGTGAAAGACAGATTTTTGCAGTTCAGACCGCAATACATTGGATGTTCTGTGTTCAGAAGAACCCTCAAACATGATGCGAGAGCAAAATCCTAACCAAATAAATAAAAGAGGTCTTCAAAAGTTCTTAAGTTCCTAAGTAAGGTTGATCTTTTGATTATCGTGCAGCCTAAAATCAAGATACGTCAGTCATAATAGGATGCCAGCTTTTGAAAGGACATATTTCAGACGGCCCACAAAAAGCATATTCTGTTAAATATGGCTACTGAATTAGTATGCAAATTTCTCATTGGTTTTCAATAGTCTTATTTAATCGAACATGTTTTATCGAAAAAGGTACACAAAATATTCTTTTTAGACGTTTAATAGCCATTTAAATCATATACCTGAAGAAAAGGGGATATTTTGGTTTTCAAACGTGTTCTAAATTGATAAATACATTTGAACTCTACAGGTCGTTATACATGAATTAAAGTTTTCCAAACTTCATACTATATCCATTTTGTATAAGGGAAACTTGCAAATTTTTCTGTGGCATGAAGAAGAGGTCACACAGTTCTCATAGAAGAATGTAACAGATTTGGATCATGTTGCATACATTGTAGGCAAAATTAATAAATTGTACCAAATGATTGATTATTGATGAATATTTCAAGTTTTTTAAAAATCTCATAATTAAAAAACATTTTTACAACCAGAAGCCACTTTTTCAAGTAAACGACTTGAAGAAGATTTCATTTGTTATGAAACGAGTAATCATAATAAGGGCATGAAAATCGAAAAGAAATTACCACATGGTGATTATAATATAGTGACAGACTTGCGCGGTATCTGTTGAATGCTCTTTTCTCCCCCTCACTAGGGTTGGGTGAAAAGACAGAGTAAAAGCGATCAGAAGCGAACAAACCGCCTGCGCGTACCTGGTAAGACGTGGTTCCCGCTGCACGTGCCTGGCTTCGTTGGGCTTCTTAGATCCCGCTTTCGCGAGATCGCCATAGGGGCTTGAAGTCTTTAAGAATTGACACAACGTCCAACCGATTAAATTATAAATTCAACTTTAACTAGTAACAACTCGAACTGGTAGGGTTAATGTGAAGTTACGTAAAAAACAACGAGATAACTCACGACACTGTCCAGCATGGACAACCCACACATGTTTCTTCTGTAGACAGGCGGCTCGTTCCAGGACGCAAACACTGTCGTACGTAATGCCGTCCGAACCGCACACCGGAACCACCACCCGCGGACAAGTCTCCCGACAGACACACTGTTTGCCCCCTCGAGTGTCCACTCGACATTGCTCGCCCGTCCAGGAGCACGTCTGGCCCAAACAGGGGTTTTCGGCTGTAGAACGCGAGATAAAATAGGGAGAAAAAGAGCATGGAATAGGATGCAGACGATGAGCGGTTACCAGATCATAGGCCGGCAAAAGAGGCGCAACAAAACATGGCCAACGACTTTTCTTGACGTACAGCTCCAAATGAAAGAACCCACAACACGGTGTGTACTCTGTATTTCTTAAAACACACTTCGGTATTATTTATTCCACTGTAAAAGTGATTCAGTTGGTTTAAAAGCCTAGAAGTTTGTGTAATGACTCGAGCAGATAGAAGACCCGCGGCTTTGCCGGGATCGCTTCCACAGTCAGGGTGTCCCACAGTATGCCCATACGTTCTCCCCTCCCTCACTCATTCTATGTGAGACCTGGCTAAGAAAATGCCTCTAACCACATCTGCTCGGTTCAGCGACTGTGAAAATGAGTCGCACTGATCAAAATAGCCCAAAAATAGGAGTATGTATTTATAGCGTCCTCTTCCAAGTGAAAGTGGAAGTGTATTTTCAATGAAAAATATAAAGTATACACTGGAAATCTTAGAACTGACACTTTCGAAAAATGCCACCGCACTGGATCTGCAGTTTGAGAGCGCATTTTAAGCCCTCGGGAGAGGATAAAAGGCATTTTGACCGTCTCAAGCTAAGACGCCACCGTAAGCCCAAGAGCAGCATGCGGTCAGGGTCTGCTGACTTGAGCTTGAATTAGTTTACAATGAGATAGAACTTCGCAACATCTACCACGCACTCTCATCCCTTATCCACCTTCGCTTCAGGGCAAAAAAGTAGTAAGACAAGCCGAGGTGAATGTGAAATTAGTGGTTAAACAGCCCATCTACACGTACCACACACGGCGTAGTCCCGATGTGCCCCATGAAGTGGGTAAACACAGGTCAGTTACGTGGTGAGTATTTATTGGTAAAAGACATGCGCAGCAACTTCCGCACTCACTCCTTCCTCACCCATCAGGGTTGAGTGGCAATACATAGTCAGGGTGATCAGAGTTGGGCAAAGCTAAACGGCCCACCTGCTGGTTCCACGTAAGATCTGGTCTCCACTGCATGCACCAAGTTTCATTGGGCTGCTCGCACATCACTTTCATGAGAGTACCATTGCGGTCATGCTATGAGGGAGCCTGAGATGTAAGGAGATATCCCGTTACTTGGCATGCGATAGATTCAAGTGCATTTGATTTATTTCAGAATTCGTCAAGAAGATAAAGTCTCCCATGATGTCATTACACTGTTCCCCCTCTCCCATGCATCGTTTGACATTCAGAACCTGTTAATCAGCTGATACTGCGACATGGTACACTAGCTGACACGATGGGGACGTGTCACGACACACAAATAGCCGCAACAACACATTACATCGCAGACAGGACAACGATGAAGGTGCTTAACAGTAAAGCCGATCGACAACTTGCGATTGAATTTTACTGCGAACAGGATTGGAGTAGAGGTTACAACTCAGGGACATGCTGCAAGGTCTTAAAAGAGGAGCAGGCGATGGATACAGACCAAGACACGCACACACACATGCAGAACAACGACGAGGCCGAACTGGCAGAGCACAAACCAGCAGTGCAGCTGTGGTCAAACAGAACTTTGAGGTGTTGCCCAGTGCGACACGCGTTTTCGTTCATAGCGCAGGCGTTGGGATAAGTCCGACCGTCGCTGGCACAGACTGGCCTCTGTGTTGTCAGACTGCATTGCATTCTACAACGGCAAACCGGCTTCCGGTCGTCTGTCAGCTGACAGACGGCACCAGACGGACACTGGATGGAGTCACAGGGGTCTGCATCGCCAAGGGGGGTAAAATATATGGATATGTACTGGTTCGTAAATTTTCTAAAGAAAATGATAAGCAACAAGGATGGACAAGAATAGCGCTGGAAGTTCATTTTGTGTTTTTTTAGTGCGGGTTTTGGGCCAGGCCTCGAAACAGGTGAAATTTTGCCCATGAAAGTGAGCGAAACCAGAATTTTCTCTTTTTTGCTCCATCATTTATAATCCTCAGGCTTGCATTCGTTGATGAACGCTCACAGATCGCCAATGGAACTCATTCGACCCGTTATATCTTCAGGCTCACCCTCGAGCCCCGCCAACAGTCGCACAACGGCTAGTACTAGAATATGCAGGTGAATATTGCTGGCAAGGATAAGGGAGATTGGAATGGCCATTTCTGGCTTATTAGCCGTCATCAGACAGTCATACCCAACCCCAGGTGGTCCAAAACCCGAGGATCGAACCTGCAATCCCTTGATCAGAATTTCAACGTTCTAACCATTGAGCCACGGGCTGGTTATCTTGCCGGTTACGTTCGGGCATTTTGGCTTGCACCCGAAGAGCCTCAGGTGATGCACAACCTGGGGTTGTGTATGAATAGGTGCCGACGGTTAATAAGCCAGAAATGGTCCTTGCAGTCTCCCTCGCCTTTGCCGGCAATATTATTCTGCCTTATAATTAGACAGCATGCCTGGACTTCAGGTGTGTGAATAACGTCCAGTTGCTCGCAGGGAGCTCGAACACAGCGCTCTTTTACTCCACTCGCTAGCTAAATTTGATTCTCTCTGGTCTTCTCATCTCAATACGAACAAAAATTATAAGTTATACCTCGACAGCACACACTGGCACCACGTACAACGGATCTTGTTTAAAAAGGGAAACACCACAGGTTTTTTCTAAATATGCATTATAAGTTCCACCTAGAGCGAAAACTCTTTTTCCTAAATAAAGTGTCTTCAAATGAGTTTAGAGCAAGTTCATGAAAAATGCATAAATTAATGAAAACTGGACATCTGATGCTTTATTTTCGAAAAACTGTTAAATTTAAAAAAAATTCCTTGGGTCAACAGCAACACTGGTTTACGCGGGATTTTTTCGAAATGTCAACAGATGTTGAAAAGCAAGGTTCTATATGAGGAAGATGAGGACAATAGCTTTCTGTGAAGTTCGTGGAGCAGTCAATTAAATGTGTGCCTCCTTAACAGAAAAGCACTGAATTGCGAGGAAAATACTGATTAATAGGAAATATAATCCCAGATTCTTTTGCACATGGTAGCATGCTGATCTTCAGTGGGACATTTGTGCTGCCAGATGTCTAAACCAAACTCATTAATATTCATTTGATCAGAACAACATATATTTATCCAGCCAATTTTCAATTTTTTTATTTTTGCGTCAGTACCCCGGGTCTTTATCAGAGGTACGGCAAATGTTGGCTAGTTGAGTCAGGCATTCCTGCCTTTTCATGCCGATCGAGCTTCGTGTATGTTTTTAGGAGCAGATTCCAGTTTCGCCACAATATACGGCGTCGCGGCATCGCATGTAATCCTTAAGGTGTGCAAGCTACACGCGTAATCTACTCTTCGGCTTACCTATTGGGCATTTTCAGGGGTCTTTCCACGACTTCAAACACATTCCTGCCTGCAATAGGCTTTCCTAAGGCTCTCTGATTGAAACCATCCATACACTAGTCTTCTGCCTTGTGTATTTTCAAGCATCGGCGTACAAAATGCCGAAGGTGCGTATTGTAAGAAACCCCTTTTCTATTCTATGACGTCCCCGGTCGGAGAAGTTGGTTTTCGCTCGATTAGGTAGACTGTTAAATGCACCGCGTCAGTGAAAGCGAGGGCAGTTGGACGCAATACGTCCATTTATATCCGCGTAAGTTCCTTTGCAAAAACGGGTATGCCCAATGTGATGTCCTTGACTGTAGTTGAAGATTAAGAACGGAGTTTTTAGCCTCCTTTCCGAGTATAAGTATTGAAATTTTGAGTGAATAATGTTATGAGGCTGTTTAAGGTGGCCCCCGTTGGGTAAGATAATGCGTTATCTCCAAAACGCAACCAAAAATGTGGAGTTTAACTAATGGGAGAGTTCTTCAAGAGAGCCAAAACATGGCTATCCGGCATGGTTTTCCTGCACTCAGGAACGCCTTCGACCGTCTCGACATGGTCTTTCCATCAACGCCAGATGGAGAGGAAAGTGCGTCAAATACTGCGCAAGTCTGCGCCAATCAGACTTGGGAACTGGCACCCAAAATTTACGGAATAAAGCCGTCTCTCTTCCCAAATAATTTTTCTGACTTAATTATACCGCTTAATCTCTGTATTAAGAGGGCACTGTTAATAAAACTAATAGACACCAAGTTAAAGAACAAGTCCTAAATCCTGTTAAAGGATTTCCATAACTTCAGGTTCTTTAAAGGGAAATACTTCGTGTTTCAAGTATAAAGTTTGAAGGCACACTAATTTGCTATAAAATGTGCAAATGAAGGATGAGATTTTTCATTGTCTCGCTGATCTATTAGGGCAAAATTTCGTAAAGATAATCGTCCTCGGAATAAATACGACGGTATTGCATGATCCACCAGTATAAAGATGGGCGAACCTGGTAATGGTTCGAACCCAGCAAAGAATTGTGATTTACCAAGTTTCCTTTCTACCGGTGCCAGATCGTTGAACGATCCTGATTGGCTTATCTTGACGCTACACGGGCGTCCTACTGCCTCTGCATAGACGTTTCCGACTAATTATTTCTCGACACTAGGCAAATGTCGGCTTTTAAAATTTAGGTCTAACAAATCCATTCATGTAGTGATTAACTGACTTTCTCCAATAATTGAAGTTCAGGATGCACATACTCTAAAAGTGAAGTGCTACTTTTTTTCAAGAAATTAATCCACATGGGCTCCTTGAAAGACGCTAAACAAAAAACTAGCATGATGACCTTGATGAATAATCATGGACCACGTTCAATTTCTTGTGAATAACCCTTCTGGTTTTTAGTGTCTTTTAGCAATTCTGTAATGTTTAATGCGTTCCGATACACATATCATGTTTCTATTTTGCTCCATACTTAACAACCTCGTAAATTCACAGGACAGTTTTCACACTTAAAAGAATATCTCAAGATGCTGGTCAAATATAGTCCTTAGTATATAGTCGTAAATTACAAGTTCACTTGCAGCTTGAGTCGAGATTTGAGAGGAGTGAGTGCGGCATTCACTCAACTAGTAAGCCTAAGCGTCTAGCTGAATTGTGCTCAGGCGCCCATTTTTTCGAAGTTATTGATGTAAAATTAATTTGAATTAAAAAAATTAATAAATCGGTGTTTATCGTTGTGCCCTGATTGCAGGACGGAGCACAGACGACTCCGTTTTAGCCAGATTTGAATATGAAAGGTGACGATGAGGTATGTGACCTACGGACAAAAAAGCCGGAGCAAGAACTCCCCTAACACATAAAGGGTTATAATAGGTTCGGGATTTCGTATCGAGAGGAGAATCCAGAAAATCAAATTTATGACATTACCTTCCTTAATTATGCCAGTAAAGCATAAAAACCTGAGCGCGCAATTTGAAATGAAAAGCTAGGGCATTTATTTAGAAATTCCAAACAAACTGATGGTACAGTCGTAAATTGCATGTTCAGTTATACAGGTGGTCGTTGTCACCGTTCGCGCAACCACTGCATTGAGTAGCTGAACAAACTTTTGCCAACTGTATGGTTTATTCAGCAGTCACACATAGCAACTACTTTTAGCTAGAGTGACGCCTCTGAAAGGATACCAAGTCACGTGTATTTTACAATATTCCTGCTCTCAGGGGCAGAATATCCTGACTGCCTGCTGTTCAAATCCTCTAACACAGAGGATCGGCTATTCTGATCGAATATTTTCGGCTTTTTCAACAAAAATGGGGAATAATTACGTGGGTAGCTATACCGCAAAACGATCGAAGGGGTGTTTGCACCTCCTGTGCATGTAAAGCAAGCCTTTCCTGCTGTTCACAGTAAAGACCAAATAAATAAAACATGCCTTAGCAATAACTCGGCTCAAATCCAAATTCTGATCAATAAAACAAGCATAGCGAAAAAAATGTTTCAGTCGATCCAGGGAGCTCCAATTGGCACCCTTATTCCCGGCCAGGTGGCAGAATGGGTTTCACAAGAGCGATAAAAGATTATGTTCACTCTGCAACCGTCGATGTTTTGGGCTGTGACGTGGACGACACGTTTGCTATCCTCCAGTATAAAATCCTGCAGAATTTTCCTAATATGCTCAACTCAATCATCTCGGACATTAATTTTACGAAGGAGAAGTAAAAGGAACAGCATCTGCGCTTCCTTGGTGTGCTCATCAGGCAAAATTCCGACGAAAAAAATAATATAAGGGATGATTTGCAAAAAAATATTGTATAACAAGCAGTTTCTGAGTTTTCACAGCTCACAAACGAAGTTGTGTGAGAACACTGTTTAAACGGGTAACCTGGAAGAATAAAATGGTAAGGATGCCTAAACAGAACACTGGAAAAGGAATCGCCCACAATAGATGTGGCCTTGTGGCCCAGGTCATGAACAGGCAACCAATTACCAGGCCGAAGTCAGCCAAGTTATAATTGCAGAGAGGAAACACGACAGAGAATATGGGTAGATTGATAAAGTCTGTTTCGGGCTTATTCTGCCTTAATTTAGCCAATCATAACCCTGACTACCAGATAGGACTGGAAACACAAACATGTGCTCGAGTACGGCGCAGACGTTCCACACACGGGGTATCCTCTCGTGTCTCCTCTCTGCAATCATAACTTGGCCTAATTCGGCCTGGTAATTGGTTGCCTGTTCATGACCTTTGCCACCCATACGGAGCTTGTTTGCTTCGGGAAGCCACTAGATCGGTGTGCGTCATTTCCTGTTTGAATAAATACCCGATCTGCAACGACAGAGAATGACAGGTGGTGAGGCTCTGATGAACTTCAGTTCGATGAAGTACTTAGGACCCATCTGCTAGACCCAGTGTGTGGACTGTCTGCGCCGTACTCGAGTGCATGTTTGTGTTTCCAGTCCCAGCTGGTAGTCAGGGTTATGATTGGCTGAATGAAGGCAGAATAAGCCCGAAACAGACTTTATCAATCTACCCATATTCTCTGTCGTGTTTCCTCTCTGCAATTATAACTTGGCTGACTTCGGCCTGGTAATTGGTTGCCTGTTCGTGACCTGGGCCACAAGGCCACAATATTTCTAAAATGACTATCTGAAAATACTTATAACGCGCTGACTCCATGTTTGCCTATGGAGGATCGGCTCGGACGTTTCAGAGATGACCGAGCGGGAATTGCGTACCGGCCCAAAGCTGCAATGCACATCGAGATCATGAAAACCCCCGACCGATTAAACCTGAGGGTGCAATAAAACGTAATATATCGTATCCCTTGTTTAAACGGTCCTTGTAATTAAACAGGTTAGAATGAGCGTATGCGCGAGTCGCGCATGCATGAACAGAAGCTGGTAGTGTGATGAGGGGGCAAATTACCAAAAATGACTGCCACAACTTTGATAGCTTCTAAGCCGTCACGATAATCAACCACACTGGAAACAAGTTGAGTCCAGAATTGATTCAATCCTGGACCTTTAAAGAGATTGCAGTTGATCGATCTATTGATCAGGCACCGATCTTCAGAGCTCAGCGCAATCGCCAATCATGAATTATTGATTGGAAAAGACCTACTATAAGTAGCCTGTCTTGTCGCTGTTTAGATCTCCGACGATAGACTCCTGCACGAGGTTAACACCTCAGACAGATAAACAAATAAGCCATTCCTTTTTCCATTCTAAGCACACTTGTTTAATGAATGGAAAAAACATTAGATGATGAATTTGCCCACGGATGCTGAAGATATGCTTCTTTAGTTAGACGGAAAAATCCAAATTCTGGGAAAATGCTTTTCTGCAAAACCCTTAGGAAAAAACATGCAGAGTTTGATTATCATACTTACCAATTTTCTGAAGTGTGGTTTCAGTTCAATGAATCATTTAAGAGGGGGATTAATTTTGAATACTATGCAGCATTATCCCAAGATAATTCCGTCGCGCCAGAATGCCGGCTCCTGAATGTTCGTCTTTACCATCGCGTTCAAAAATCGTAAAGACTAAAATGACGATAATTTTTTGGTTTATTTTCAGTGCCCTCTTAAATCGAAACATAGTTTATAAAAAACCTGCTTAAAATCCATGTTGTGTCCGTCCTTTAGTAAATTACATTTTCTTCATATTTTATGTTCGTAAAAGCAGCGTCAGGCCTTTTAACCAAGACCATATATCTATTTGTTCATTATTACTCTTTACAATGTGTGGGGTCTTTTAAATGCAACGTTTTCTGGGGGATAGTGGCTCATTCCTCACAGCATAGAGGAATACACAATTTTTCTTAAATAACAGGTCTATACTTGGTGGTTTGGAAACCCTGAACGCAAGGGAAACGACCGGTCTAGTGAAAAGTTTTCCAGAATCGGCCAACTTTTTCAAATCAGAACACAGCCCTTTGAGTATAAATAGTAGTAAAGAAGTTTTATGCTAAACAATAATTCTAAAAAAGATTTTTATGCCTGCAGTCAATAAAATATCCTTAAATTTTTTGAGTAAAGCGAAAAAAAAATAAAAAAATCATACTGACAATTTGTCCGTGTACTGAGTGAAATGTTCGCTATCAGCCGAATAGAGGTACATTTAATAGACGATATCCTGTTGTGGCTAAAATTATCCTAGGATTATGCTATAAAAAATTCAATAATTTGATAAAACTCTCAAAGTAAGCAAATTGCGGAACAATCTCTTTCGTAATATCAGCTAAAATGCTTCTTACTTTTCGCAGGAATTTGACCAAAATCTATGGCCACACCTATGCACCGAACATGGGGAGTAACCACTGTTAGGTTGGCAACAAAAAAATATCTTTAAAAATTCCGGATTGAAAAGTGACATTCAACTTTAAATCGAATTTGCGTTTTATTTTGCCAGTACGAAGGTGAGTCACTTGCGTTTGTAATGGACTTCAAATGACCAGGACTTCAAAGGAGTTTGCGGGGAGCTTCCTATTTTATAGGAAGGCACTCGATCTTTTGTACTTGCGGACGGTTAACTCTATAGAGCCTGGTTCAAAAGCTCAATTTTCTGTTTAACCTGAGTAAGATGAATTAAATCGATTCTCGTTCTATGAAGCTTAAGTTTTTAACATATTTTAACTACCTCTGGAATACTCAAAAATAAGTTAGCAATAGGAATCACCCAGGACTTTCATACTTCAAGCACAGTTAATCAGAAAAGACTCGGATGCACTTCCCCAGAACGGATTAAAGAAGGTGGTTAGAAAATATGCATCGATGCTCTCCGTATATCCATACACAAGTTGCACACTCACCACACCTTCCAAAATACCTAACAGTAACCGAGAGTAGCATTGTGCACGCTTCCCTCTTCAAGTGACAGAGGCTGTCATAGTCGACACCATTCGACCCACACACCGGCATACTCTCTATGGCGTCCCCCACGTCATAGCAGGTGCTGTGGCACACGCAGGTTGGACTGAGCAGATCAGCCGAGGGCACACACCAGGCATTGAAGGAGCAGGTGTAGTCCTGACAGGGGTTCCGCGGTGCATCGGGAAAGCGGTAGCGAAAGCAGGTGTTGTTCCGAGAGGCACCCAGCTCCTGCACCTCAACACGGTGCTGATGCTGCTGCTGCTGCTGTCCGGCAGTCAGGAGTAGTAGCGCAATGCGCGTATGCAGGAGGAGGAGCAGATGGAGGCCGCGCAGCGAGATGCGCCGCATGCCGGCAGCACGAGCAACCTTCTGTGGAGGTCGCTGTGGTGTATTCCCAGTCGCAGTGCAGCCAGCCAATAAGAATTGCCATCCGGGCCGGGGGGAGGGTGGACACATAACCTCTGCCAGAGCGCTAATTATTACTTGCCTGCTCAAGCCTGGGGTGTGATATGACCGCCGTAAATAGTGCTTCTGCGCGCGGGGCCAATTAGCCTGCTGTCATAGGCCCGAGTGAGCAGGGGTGGGAAAACGGAAATTATTTGTTCCTCCCTCCAAGAGGAATTCAAAAACTCTCAGCTTGGTGGGAAGAGAGATTTAGGGCGTTTGGAAGGAGTACCGGACGTCACTTGGAGCGTTATTCTGTCCAGCATTTCTTGATGAAGCAAGGCCGGAGCATTTATCCACAGGGTTTGGCGTAGGCAGATCTTCTCCAAAGGATGCCATGCCCAGTAAATTATCAAAAAATTGCTTTATACATCAGTCTTATTTCCGCTTTTATAACGAGGGAGTAGCAAGCTTACCTATATCGTAAACGAAATTGAGATGACTTCATCGAAATAGCACGAGGATTGGGGCGAGTAGGTTTCGTTAACGAGCGATGAGCGTTCATCAACGAATGTTCATTTTCCCGATTTAAACTGGCAAGGCAACGAGATCGTGGATCAATGGATAGAGCATTCGCCATTGATCAACAGATCGCGGGTCCGAGCCTCGGGTTAGGCACAACCTGGGGTTGGTTACGGCTACCCGATGACGGATTATGATCCAGAAATGGCTATTCCAGTTTGGAAGCTTATTAAAAATCTCTCAAGATCAAGTGGAAGTGAAAACAATCACTATCGACCGGATAAATTAGAACACTGGACGTCTATTGGCTCAAACTTTAGCAAACCATAGAATCTTGGAATAGGCATTGTTTAATGTTAACTGTTTTCTCTACATTCTCATTTTTCTGAAGGCGAACTGCCGCACCAGATTCGAAAATTTACACAATAAAGTTTTTTCCAAAGAAATTCAACGTAATTTAATTGAAAAAGTTTTAAAACTGGAAGTTACCCCTTCTTCGAGTAAATAATAGGAGTACAAGAATGATACCGGTTTGCATTCTTTCCAGACAATTTATGTTTTTTTACAAGACCATCCAAAATCAAAGGAAAAAAGTAATACGACTAAAATATTACTTTTTATACATTCCAGGTTTCCTATGCCGCCGGAAATAATCTCATTTAAAGATCAGAATCTTGACCTGACTGCAATATATTGGGATTTTCTGCATAAAAATTAATATAAGAAGTCTACATACATATCATTTTTCAATAAAAACATATTTTTAAGTTTTTGTTAACATTCAATTCGATGGCATGCCTGCTATCTATGCGAATTCACCTTTAAGTGAAGTTAAAAAATTGCTAACCGTGACTCAGGACAATTTTTGAAGGAATACCTTTATATTTAGTTTGTCGTTGCAATTATCCAGCATAAGAAACCTCCAAATCGAGCGTGTTAAACGTGGGGCAAAGCCCGTTGATGACGCACCTTAGATTGTTGGACCTCGAAACACACTGCAACTTAGAAACCGATTCCCCCGTGGGTTGACCATCCGTGTGTGTAAGATTTGGTTTGCTCGTGAAATCACTTTGGTCGCAAGGTTTACTAGGAACTTATAAACAAGTAACTTGCCTGACTTCCAACCTGTGCACCGGTCAGCTTGCCAGTAATGACGCGGCATCAATGAGACCAATGGGTGCAAGGTTCTAAAGAATTCTTTTAGACAGTGGTATCGTATGATACCACTGTGACAACTAAAAAACATTGACTGGTGCCTGTCGGAAGTAATTTAATGCAAGACTGATACTGTTGAATCCACTCACTTGGAAAATAAGTATTTTCCTCGCTATATTGAATCCCGCACGCTATAAGGCGGGCTTGGAAGGCTGCTAACCAAGGGGTTAAGTATGACCTTCTCGGACTGAGATTCAGGCCTACATTTACCGCAACTGAGCCCACCATCAATCATTTTATAAACATTTTTTACCATCGGGGAAGGGCGGGTGAGGGATGAGAAATGCTATGCAAGTCTGCATCACTATAAACTATCACATCGGCCGAGTTCGAGACTGTGAAGTTAAATGAGAATGACAACTTTAATCTATATACATGTGCTACTTATTTTTAATAAAGTACACATGTTTGGTTAACTTACGACATGCCTCAAAGAAGAGGACTTTCTTCGGGCTTTGGGATTCACAGGCCGCCCTGCGCAAAAAACACTCGCTGCGGTAGGTACTGCCATCATCGCCGCATACTGGTTTATCGTTCCAGGTTTGCTCACAGCTTAGGTGCTCACAGGAGCATATGCTTTTCGCCTGCCGATACTTGCCAACATAGTCGGCATCGTCGTCTGCTCCTTTGCGAGTGCACCTGCCACCGTACAGGCAAACGTTGGCGAAACTGCACAGCTCCGTCTGGCCTTCTGTTCATAAATAATGTGAAAAATTGTTAGGTTTTAATGGAAAGTGTAAAAATTATTCAGAAAATGTGTCAGAGATACGGCCTCATGTAGCAATTCATCATTAACTCTATCGCTTTATGAAGGTTCATGTGCAGCTAAAAAACTTTCCTGAACCAAAACCTTTTTTCTTCTTGAAATATTTTTTCCCCAGTTTTATATTTATCATCCGTCTTTACCGGTGAGTCTCATTTGTTCCAATTCTGTCACAAATTATCCTGATCGGTACGAGTTTCTCGCAACAATTATAACACTTACCACGGCAACCTACCGAAAATAGGAAACTTAGATGACCAGAAGGCCTGTATCCTCAAATGGAATCGAGCCTTTTAGTGGTTTGAATGATCTAACCACCAGTTATCTTTAGCGGTTGCTTGTTTCTGTTATTTTTGTAGATGACCGGATGGCCTGTATCCTCAAATGGAATCGAGCCTTTTAGTGGTTTGACTGATCTAACCACCATTTATCTTTAGCGGTTGCTTGTTTCTGTTATTTTTGTAGATGACCGGATGGCCTGTATCCTCAAATGGAATCGAGCCTTTTAGTGGTTTGAATGATCTAACCACCAGTTATCTTTAGCGGTTGCTTGTTTCTGTTATTTTTGTAGATGATCGGATGGCCTGTATCCTCAAATGGAATCGAGCCTTTTAGTGGTTTGAATGATCTAACCACCATTTATCTTTAGCGGTTGCTTGTTTCTGTTATTTTTGTAGATGACCGGATGGTCTGTATCCTCAAATGGAATCGAGCCTTTTAGTGGTTTGAATGATCTAACCACCAGTTATCTTTAGCGGTTGCTTGTTTCTGTTATTTGTGTAGAAGCTAAACAAACTCGACAGCTAATTGTCACATGCTCCGCAGTGTTCACAAACAGAAAAATTAGACGCGCTCGCCGGAAAAAAAGCATTTTACTCGCCAGAAATGTTGGAACCCATTCTCGGAGGCTGCATTGCATAAATTTGTTGAAGGCAGAAGGTGTGGCAGAATTTCTACCATATAATTGCTGCATCACTGTATACCCAGAGAAATTATCTACTCCCGCACTTAGTGAACATGGGCTTAGTGAATAATTTACCTTCACTAACAACGCCCGCTGACGAGACGCATTTTGTAGGAGCGCTGGAAGCATTTTATGTTCTTCTGAGCTTTCAAAATCAAAGCACAAACAATACAAGTAACAATTATAGGGGAAGGAGCCAATCAGAAATAATAATCTTCAGTCCAGAGGTAACTGCCGGCGTCAGATCGATAAATCCATTAATTGAGTTCTTATTGGAGGCTCAGGCTTCCATCAATTCGGGTGTGGGTGATTATTTTTGGGGCTGCAAGGTTACATGTGGAACCCCTTTCATAGTTGTGGGCAGTTTCTCGTGATAAGCTGTCAGTATTTCACAAAGTCAGCTTAAGTTTGTGTATGCGCACTTCTGAAACGAGCCATGAGTTTAACTTCGTAACCACGACGATAATTGGACACACGAGAAGCAAAACAACTCGCGAAAGGATTGAAGTATGGGTCTCAGGTAAGAACGAAGTCAATCCATGTGTCGATCTGGTGCCAGCATATAGAGCCCTGCGCAGTTACCTCCGAAAGGTTGGACAGAAATCGCTCAACTACAAACGGCAGTACGCGTGCATACATAAATGAAGCAGTATTACAAAATACAGTAAATGGAAATTTAAAATATAAAGGTGATTTTTATCGGTGCCAATAATGTTAGAAAATGGCACTATATGTGACATTGCTTCGTGAATTAAAGCATTTTTCGTTTAAACACTGCAGCATAACTGCCTGGATAGTTTATAACTCACATTCAGGAACGGACATTTTCAAAATATCGACTCCGGCACCGGCATACAAAGCTCTACGCAGTCACGTCCAGATTGGCTTTACTGACGTTAGATTGCCTTATTCCCTCTTATGATAGTTCTCATCATCGCACTCGAAGGTCAAACGATCGATAACTACCAAATTATCTTCAGCCTCAAGACAAAAATCTCAAATAGAAGTTTCGTTCTCGCCCAAGTAAATATAAACTGTGAACAGGATAATGTTATGCTTTTTCTTTAAATTACTTAGGTGAATCGCGAATTTTTCGTATTAGATTTAAGAAACGACGTAATTTTTTCACAAGCATTCTTCCAGAATTATGAAGATTTTTGTAATGCTCATTGATAAATCCCAGTTACAGGACAGATTTGGGAGGATCCCGCTTTTCCTTGAACGTGTGTCAAGCGCATTCGAACACGATCCCCTAAGAACGACGAAGCAACGATCGAGAAAGGCACGGACAAGCAATACGGTTTTTAAATGGGCCGACCAGCTCATTTAATACGGATGTATTATGCAACTTATCAGTGACCGCACGCTAAGTCAGTGTGTTTGGTTTGGCTGATATTCGTCTACTGTAGGCGAATGAATTAGGAACGGTCGTCAAATGTTTGTACCCTTGCAGACAACAAGTGCCGACCCGAAATGTTAACTAAAATTTGCTAGTTGATACTTTCTATTGAGTCTGAGGCCTAAAGATAGCTTACAACGAAGGAGGAGAAAACATATTTTGGACCATTACTTCGCACCTAGGTCCTGTGATCTCCTTTTGATCGCATTCTTGCCAGAACAAACCTCTGCAGACATGCTGAGACTTCGTATTGCATTGTTGACTCGCTTGCTCTCCCTGAAAGGCTAGCGGAAAATTCGGTCACACACCGTGGTGCCCACCTTGGCTGATACTGCAAAAATGTAAAATAGACCTGGGGGACGGAATGTGCAATGTTTCCTAGCCAGTTGTGTCAGGGCATACTCTGCCAATTGGCGTGCGCTAAACCTACCAGCACTACAAAAGACGTGGCAGAAGACACAGTAAGCAAAAGCGTGTACACAGACTATCCTCATTGATTGCACGAGGCCTATCCAGTCAGCCGACTGATGCGTCACCCGCAACAGTCGCCAATTGGCGTGCGCTAAACCTACCAGCACTACAAAAGACGTGGCAGAAGACACAGTAAGCAAAAGCGTGTACACAGACTATCCTCATTGATTGCACGAGGCCTATCCAGTCAGCCGACTGATGCGTCACCCGCAGCAGTCGCCAATTGGCGTGCGCGCAGTTACAACCCGGAGCCGCAAATTTCTCACGGTCTGCAGAGTCGAGACAACAAGACCATGTGAACTGCCGTCTGCACCTTCTTGATTGCCGCATTTCAAGGAAGATACTGTTTCCTGCGTGGTAAATGAGCTAGAAGGAGTCGAAAGTCACGTGGAAATGCCATAAAACGGTAAAAACTCCGAAAATGATCCCTGTGCTAAAAAAAGCCGCGATAGAAATAGTTCACAGGCTCTCGATGACTTCCAGTCGGAAGGACGCAGGTTTCCTGTGGGCTCGAAGACCCTGGAAATTACGGTGAGAACAAAGCCTAGAATTTTTGGAGGGCTACAAAGTTGGAGGCAAGAAGAAGGGAATACACCTTCAGATTTAATTGTCTTATTTCGAACTTCAATTTCTGGATTCCGATGGTCCCTGAGTGTGACTGTTAATAAACTCACAATAAGTAGTTGAAACAAGGAAGCTTTTTCCTATTTCAGTCACTACACTTCCACGCGCTGTGAGGAAATGGCCTCCAGTCTTTTTATATCCTTACTAAGTGGTGAGGGTTGTGCAGAAGAAAGGCATACGAATTCAAGGAAAGCTTTAATACAGTATATGTGTTTTCTCATGAAATGTTAATCGAAATTCTGAAATGTGTTTTACAAGGGAAAAGTTTACTAAAGGAGAATTTTTATATTAATTAGCATACAACGGACGTTTCAGCTATTTCAGTCAAACCAGCACACCGACTTTTGAATTAACTTCTTTCTGACCACCTTTAAAATAAAACTCGGTAAAGAATGACTACTTAAGTAGTATGCATTTTCCTTATTGATTTCATATGCTCTTATAAATTCAAAAATATTCTAAAAAATTGCATAAATATATTATTTCTTGTACTTAATTTCGTATAAGGTCATATTCTAAAGTTTAGTCTCGTTTGGCTATAACAAACTTTTTTAAACTCGTGAATAATTTTAAAAACCTACCTGTTCTTACATGTGCATTCAGGCTTTCGAAACTAAAAGCTGTATATTTTGCCTGCAAGGAAAATCTTTTTATAAACACTGTTAAAAAGCGGTAGTAGTTAGCTCGTAATATTTAGCAGGGAATGTTGACTACAAAGTCTACTTTGGAAACATCATCAATAAATGTGCAACTAAGATGCTTTAAGAACGGCAATTTCAAGGTCATAAACAGTCTCATAATTATAAACAATTTAAGAACTGAACTATATCCCTCTTTCAAGTATGAAATTCGAAAAGGATGCAATTTGCCAGCAAGTGGGGCACTGCATACTAAAAAGTATTAATTTTGAGAGTTTAGTTTTCTAAGGCAGCCAACTTGTTCAAAAGCCGGAACCTTCACTTAAATGAACTATGTTGATATAATTATGTACGATACTTAATACTAAAACACTAATGAAATACGAATTGCTAATTGAAAACGAATTTCAGAAATTAGGTCAACATTTCACGAGATGTCACATCAACTGTAGGTATCTTCTAGGCATGCTGCAACTGAAGGCCATATGGAAGTGGCATTTCAGTTATCCGAATGCACAACGGACAGGCTCAAACCTTTATGAGCAACTGACCAGGATTCATACTTAAAGCTGTCGCGAACTCTGGGTAGGAGAAGCCAGTGTGTCAGAACTGGAAAACTAAAATATCTGTGTGTGTGTAGCACTGCCTTCTTTTGTCAAAACACCAGCTTGCTTGACATCTATGATTAGGAGCTCAGGTGAGCGCTTGAAGCACAACTACTGCTCAACGTTTTTTTCTACAAAGAAGACGTAATTTTCCGACAGAATTTAGGATATTACCCACCCCTAGAGCATAATTGACTAAGGCCAGATAGTATTACGACTCAGTTCCAATATAAATCTTACATCGGTTAAAATATTTTTCTTTTATTTGAGCATTGGTGACGGTCGTTAGAGTTAGCATTCGTTTCCCGGTTAATAGGGCCACACAATATCTCGTTGACCATAGAAGGACAGAAGGATCAGGCCAACTGTCAACGTTCCAAGCGACGACTATTATGACGCCACAGTAGTTTCAAAACGCATCCGTTTTAATTTGATAATGAAAGATCGCGCAGAACGGGGATCATTCTTACTCCTGTTATGCGTCCGAATAAACGTCAGTCAGGTCAGCTAGGAATGAGATCGCGCAAAGTGGTTGGCGTGAGACAAAGCCACTGGATCTCGCGATCCTCACACGTGTCGGGACAACAAACAATTGTGTGATCATAACAATCCGGCAACCAATTCGAATCCTTTTTTTTCATTTAGTCCATCCATAAAAATCCTATTACCACTGACCCCGTCACATATTACGTTATTGCCCGTTTTGCATTTAAAGCTGCAGCTGTATAGCCTGGCAGTTGACCAATACTCGCCTCAGACAATGTTCGGGAAACTATGTTTTACTTTTCTGTAAGAAGACCTTCATTTTCTGGTTCGCAGTACTTCTGATGCAGTTGTCGTTCTCGGACAGCCATAAACAAACTCCAAGCACCAAAGTGCTGAGCCCTGAAATATACTCATATCCGTTGGTGGTTCTCGGCCTGTCAGTTGTGACTGGCAATGTGCGCTGTGACGCTGACGCAGCAGAATTCACGCTTTTTCATGCTGGTTCGGGCATAGCTTCTTTAATGCTACCTGCATGATGAGAAACCCACCCTCTAGTGAAAGTGCACTGAAAGTTTCAGATATAACTGTCATCGTCAGTCAGTTTCACTCCCAGCCCTGCGGTCGTCTGAGTAGTTTCTCCACAGACTCCGCAGTATGCCTATCATTTTCAACTAAAGAACTATTGCTAGCTTCACGTGGCTGCTGATTGTTTTCATTTTAACAACCTAAGCTTCTGAAATGATTTTGAGACGCAAAATGCCCCATTTAACCTGATAAGCTCTCCGTTAACGCGTTGCATAATGGGAATTAATGGCTCCACAAAATACATGGTAATTTTGCCTACACAAACGTGATTATCGTCTTCTAAGACTTCACAAAAAAAATTAAATTTGTGATGCTTTCTAGAAGTTTAAATGAGGAATTTTCCGATCATTTTTATTCTGTAATTTACCAAACGTGTTTCTACATTGAGATCAGCGCTGATACGCATGTAAGCACATAAGAAGCCAAGTATAGCGAACGTACGCTTTCGAATAATACATCACCAGGCTTATACAGCAATATAAGAGTAGAGTAGAACACGTTTAAACATCCAATACAAAGTAAGTATGGGGAAGAGGGTTGAGGAGGTGCAGAGAACCGTTCAGTCCTATCAAAAGGCAGAGTTAGGGGGAGGGGGTTACGTGCTAGGTGCTGGGGTTGCTTAACCGTATGGCCACTGCCTCCTCTCTCGCTAGTACCCGCTGACGCAGGAACTTGAAGCGCTTCTTCGGCACTTTGTAGATGACACGAAAGGCTTGGTTGACGTCTACCCGGTGACCGATGTCAATCAAATGAGCCACAATTTCGCTTTAGATGGACTTTAGCATGTCTTGATTGAGCCAGGTGGGATGGTGCTCGCACATCTGTTCGACCAATATAACCTGCCCCACATGAGCAAGTGAAGGCTTAGATGCACATTGAATAGGTCTGAAAGGTCTGTCTACCCTTGCCTTCAAGGTGAAGAAATGGAGCACTTGACAACAATAGTCTCATCGTAGTGGCTGGCTAAGTGCGCGCGATACGAGTAGTTCAATTTGGAAATCTGTTGAGTCAGACGCATGACCTGGTAGACACAAAACCGGAGGAAGCGCAGTATTTCAAATCAACGCTCGTGGATGTTTGCTATCAATATCTTAGAAGGTTGGAAGGTCGCCAACTGAAAATTACACTCAAACCTTGCAGTCAGTCCAATGCGTGTTGTGTGGAGTGGCTTACTGGTGGTCTGAGAGTCAGGCTGTGATGGCTCCTTCTTAACGTCATGTCTGGCCACCTAACTCATGTGAGATGAAAGCCGTTTAACCCCCTGTTTTGTGAAACCCTGGTGCTTGTGCATGGGGGCTAAGTCATGTACGTCGTACACGTAGACGAGGTTACCAGCAGCTGCACCTACTCCCACATCAGATGACTTACTGGCTCGGACGGTAGTCTGATTGTGGGGATGGGGGAGAGAGTAAGGTCGACAGCTCAGTGCATTTTCCTCACTATAAACAATTTGACGCGCCTGAAACTATCACGGTGCGCTAAAAGCCATAGCTTCGAAGGTTGCCAACTGATGGGGGAGATCTTGGACCACGTGGTCATCCCAATGTGTGTTTTGTATGGAGTGGCTGACTGGCGAACTGTGAGCCAGGCTGCAATGGCTCCTTCTTAATGTGGCCTTTATGGCACTCCCACTCCGTGGGATCCGAGCGAGGTGTGGTGGCACGCCCAGGGGCGGCTCCGGCCGCGCCAGCCACCTGCGTCCTCTCCCATCTCCAGTCTTCTTGACTCTGTCATGAGACGGGGCTCAGGTGGAAGAGGAAAAGGGAGTGCGGTAGATGCGACGCAAGTCTACTTTCACTTTAAGCTAAATCACGCGCAAGTTCACGTCTCTGCCCCACCATTCCGTGGAGCATACGGTGAACATCGTCGAAATCGACGGTCGAACTAGCGTGTGTGTTATATTTACCGAAATCCACGAGGATCGAACGTAAATTCACAAATATAGTTTTAATTGGAACATATTTCGCAAATTGTATTGCTTCAGATGTTGAAAGTCCTCATAAGCGATTAATTTTCTCAGAAAGAAACTGGTTAAGCTGATTTCACTTATTCTGCAAATTCGGCATTTAATATTGGCACCTGGCAACTAATGCCTAGAACGTTTGAATGCTAACTTGCATGTGAGGGAAAAGTGCTTTCGCACGCATCCAGTGTGGAAGGCAATTCTGCTTTTTTTAATAAAAAACTGTTGACTTCTGGAAGGGCTGAGCGGAAATCGCCATGCCTAGACTTGCGACATCATGACCTTTTTTTCGGATGTCTGTGGGAATTTTCGACCGATTTTCAGTTCTATACAAGCCAAAGGAAAATTTGGAACGTTAATTCTGCGATGACATTGGCAAGTTCCCTGGAAAAAAAACTCTTTTTGCCAATTCACGGCCAAAAACGTAGAATGTGCATAAAAAAGTTTCGGTTTTCGGTTTCCCTCAGAAAAGCAACTAGCGCGACCAACGGCATTACCAATCGGCCAGCAAATAAAGCATTCTCAAGGTAGTTAAAAGCACACTTTGTAATTATAGAAATGTTATTTGCCGATTTGCTATAAATATCGCTAACAATTTGTCTTCCAGCGTAATATTTTATGAAGCATCCAGATATTGAAGAAAGCTGCGTTTGAGTGGCCTCCAAATAGCTTGTCGATAGGGTACATAGGGCAGATTAATCAATGATTTAAAGGACATTTCCTAGTAAAGTTAAAAGACCTTGGAAGAGCGGTTTTAACCTAAGATACCATCTTTGGTTAGACCTACCTCCAGCGCTAGGCCATTGAAAGTTGCGGCTGGGTACTCATGCTATGCTGATTGATAACATGCCTTTAAATATCATTCAACTAACGGCCTGGAGAGGCAAGTTTCTTTAGGTCAATATCCAAGGTCGGCTTTGATTGGCCTAGGCATTGCCCCCGGTCCTTTCCATCGACAATCCGCCTTCGGTAGAGACACCTTTCATCCGCTGGAGAATAATGAATGTCACTTTTGCTGATAGAAGGGCACAGGTGAATTGCAGGAAGCAATTCAGGTGAAGATGCGAACGCTGAAACAATAAGATTTTTGCTCACTTCGCTTGCAGTTCGAATTGCGCACCGGCCAGAGGCCACCATCGGGCGCCGGGTCATGAGGCCGGAAATGGTTGGCGTCCTCTGCGGGATCTGCAGCAGTAGAGGTAACTCCAGACACGAATGATCGTGCACGCAATTGCGGTGAGGAGGAAAGACGCTGGCTCCCAGTTTTCAGCTCGTTCGATGGGACCCGGCCATATTTTCAAGGTTCAGGAGGTAAAACTTCTCGCAAGTCATGGTTCTCAGTTCCGCCGTCCACCAACAAGCGCAATGCACTCCAGTCCCCATATTTTGTCCTGGACGGTCAAGCCATCATCACATCAAGTACGACCCACAGCGGTGATCACAAGAGCTGCTAATTGTAGTACGCATGTGATCGCGTGACCACTACGTACTTGAGACTCTAGCACCGTTAGTTGCCAATGTCTCTGATAATGGTTTCGAGTGAGAATCCGAAACATCTGGCCAATAAACCTCTTGTTCCATTTATTGCATCTCCTCATCGTCCTGGTTTCTGCTTTGCTGGGTTGGATTGCCTGGTTTTTTAATGAAAAATTGTCCAGAAGTGGCTGCTTTGCTGTCCCGGGTGTTAATTGCTTTCATAATGCGGACTTCAGTAGTTTGGCGTAGCCTGGACAATAGACACATTTTTGGTGTCTGCCCTTTCAAAAAGCGTTAGGAATCCGGTCGGGAAGTGCACTCGGATGACTCATATGTCAATTTATAGACCAAGGTGGCTTCCGCATGCAAAAATCTCAGGTATACATTGAAGGAGCATCTGCCAACTGTGTTTTCGAAAATTTATCCATTTCGGACATTGACCTGGCAACGATCTGTGAAACTAGCAAAAATATATACCGACAAAGTTGGTATCTTCCTAGGGAGCTTCTTAGCTTCCTGATAATGGCCTTATTTGATAGTACAACATATCGAATGAATAAACGATTGCAACTGTCTCCTCCCAAGTATGACTGGCCTTGAAAAGGCGGGTCATGAAGAGTTAAATCCAAGTAATAATCTTCATCATACACGAAATTAATAGTCTGATATTTTTGGGTTTCATATATCAGAGAGCGTTGGGAACCGGACCTAATGCAGTTCGCTCTCGCAGCGGCGAAAACGTCAGTTAAATATGTGTCAGGGTTATTACCTATTAACTACAATCGGTGTATGGTAAAATTGTTGTCATACAGACATATATTTTTGTGCGATATGGATAAATGGATGATACTCCAAATTGCTACCAGTGTGTTCACAGGTTTGTGACAAACAAGCGTACATTTACCTCTTCCTGAAATTTTCAAAATTCGGTATTTCGGACAGATTTCGCAAGTCTGAAAGATTTCTCCTTTTTCAAATTTCTAAGCAAGCAATAAAATCTTTGGTGCAATATGGTAACGTTTTCAACCGTTTCACCGAGAATTAATGCACGTCAGTTTCAATATCTACACTGTCCTTTCAATCCATTTCGTGACTAAAAGAACGGAGCCTGAAGGTTATCATTGGCTAGCAGCTTCCCATGTAAATGCATGTTTATTAAGAGGTAAAAGTCTGTCGGAAGTCTTTGTACTGCATTTACACAAAGTTAATAAAAGCGGTTTCGGCTGACTCTGAGCAGCGAAGGTTTTTACAAATAGGTAGAAAAGCTGGGGACCGAACCAAACCACACAATCAATGCCATTTTAAGAGTTTCCCAATATGTTTTTTCCAGTAAGTTACCTGCTTCTTTATGCAAATACGTGTAGAGCTTTCTTATACCTGTCATGTGTGCTTTAATGTATTTTTGACAAAAAACTGTGTTGGTCAGATCCTTGATGTGAAATTCACAAAACGTAGAGAAAAACACTAGTCCTCTTCTTGAGAGTATTGATTTTCCCTTCACTTCACTTCAAAATAAATATGTTTTAGATCAGACGTGTGTCAGGTGCTATGTATGCCATGGACTCCCTTTCTCATGAAATGTCAATTCGACCTCTCAAATTTGTTTTCTCTTCTACCAAATCTCTTGTGTGCGTGTTTATAACCAATAATCGTTCATTCTAATCCCAAGATAGTTCAGTCACGTCAAGATGCTGGCTTTTGAACGAGCTACATTCTGACCGCCTGGAAAAAGGTTAATAACGTAGTAAACCTTCTTCTCAGTGATTGTTAATGCACTTATAAATTAAACCACAGTTTATATACAACATGCAGAAATTATCGTTTCTAATACTCCGTTGGTGGAAAAGTATGCGATTTGCAAAAGCTATGCTTTAAGAAGGAGTATCTTTCTGTTTTACCAAGTTTTGAAAGTGTCGAATAAAATGAAATAGTACCGGCCGTTACATTTGAATACAATTTTTCCAAACTACACGCTGTATACATTCTGCCTCATGAAAACGATAAATTTAGGCATGCTATACAAAATGAGTTACATGTTTCTCCTAAATTGTGACAATCGAGGTAAGTCATGTTCTATACCTTATGGATAAAACTCATAAATTAACGGATACGATGAAAGTTAAATAAAAATGTCCCAATCGTAACATCTCTCATAAATTAGAACTTTTTAAACTAAAAGATACCCTATTTGCAGCCAAACGTGTACAAGAAAAATATTTTTTGCAAAATGTCCATTCGAAAATATATTTTAATCAATAAGGGCACTAAAAATCAATGAGAAACATGTTGACTGCATAAGTAGCAATTTTACCCCAAAGGATGATCATAATTTCGGTTGCCATTTAACGAGATCGGAAATCTACTGAAGGCATCAAAGCTGTTGGAATTATGGCAAAACTAATTTACTATGCTGATTAAATCGGATTTTAGTGGAAGCGGGAAAACTGTATTTTCTCGCATAAGATATCGTGATGGTCTAATTTTGACAATCCTCTCAGTCTTTCGAGTTAATTATGCTCCAGAAAAGTTCTCCTTGTCTTAACTTGTTTCGTTTAGTGTCCACTTTTGCAGAAGTTCATTCTAATTTCCTATAAAAATCTTACAAACCTCATTTATTGTTGCTATTTCTAGAAGACATAATGCGTCTCTCTAAGCGGGTACCTTAACGAATCATCTGTTACGTTTTAAAAATCCTTATTTCTAGGCCTATGAAGCCAGTTATGTAAGTAGCATCGTAATCTAATACCTCAGCCTCCAACCATGAAGTTTAAGTGTTATAAAATCTTATTCATGCCTCATCAACTTTATATGAGTGGCAGCTCTTCTGTTGGCATAAACACAAATAGAGGCGTTAGGATACAATCGAACAGTTAGTTAGAAATAACAGGATTTTGCCAATTAAATTGTATTTAAACTACTGAATTCTTACTACCTAAAAAAAGCGTTACTTCTAATTAAATAGCAAATGGAGACGTAGTTTATTATCATATAACTTCAATCAGACGAAGTGGTGCATTTCTTTTCAACATAAATGTTACTCTTAGTAAAGGAATAAAACCAAATAAAAATAAAATCTGCTGACGCATTTCACCGAAACGATTGTTAATTGAAGAAAGAGTTGCAAGCAGAACTTAGGTTATATCTATATTTTCAGACTAGTTTAATCTTTTCAATGTGATTTTTGATAGGCAAAAGCATATATGATGATCCAGTTATATTTTTATAGGCTTTTCTCTTATGCCATTCTGTAAGAAAGGAAACATTGAAACCATGCTTTTGAACGGGAGCGTTGAGCCCGATAAAATTGTGAGACTGACACATATAAAGCGATCGACTGACCTTTCGAAATATCCTCCGGAAAGCTTACTGTAATTGTATTGCCGAGAAAATCGTTAAATTATGCGTCGGTTTCTTTCACTGAGTTTATGAATTCGATTCTTTTGCAATAATGCCTGTTTTAACTCTCGCAATGGCTGAAAACCGCTTGAGTTGCGACTCACCGGAGTTACGGTCCTCCGTCGCTCGGTTCATCAGTTGGCATAACTGACACTCCACCCTCCATATCCAGTAGTCAAAATTCTCTTAGACAGAGTGTGCTAACTCACGCTGGAATGCGCGAGTGAACACAGGTTTCACTACATTCGTTGATGGATACTCACCTGTGGCTAACGGAAATCGGCCATCCCGTTCTGTGTTTTGGGGCTCACTGTTCAAGCCTTGCCGGCAGCCGCCCAACGACTAGTAGAATTAGAGGCAGATTAACAATGCCAACATTCTCCCTTGTCTTTTTTCAGCAGCGTATATCTGAAGTTTTTACTGACAGTACCAGAGAGCCAAACGACCGAGTATATAGCAAGGCAATCGACTGACACCATGTCGAAAATCGTGATAAGTTATCACGTGGAGACGGGACCTAAGTACAAACACTGTGGCAACTGTCAGGGTTGCTAATTTTAGTAGGTTTCTGGTGGCGTCTGCTAGTTCAGTCTGTACCTGATGACTGACTTAAGAGTGAATCAGAAACGTTGGGCAAATACATTTCTTTTGCCATAAATGGTACATTTTTTGTTGGTAACCGATTTTAAAACAGGTCTTTGAACGACAATTTTCAACACTCCTTTCACTCCTGCCTGCGCCAGTAAAAACGAATCGATGGGAGACCAATAGAAATCTAAATGAAATCCTAAATGAGAAGATTAGACTCTAGACGAACACGAATCCAAAATTGATCACCATCGTTAAACTCAGTGTTTGGTTGGAGCGCAAAAACAAGCAAAATGATTTTGCATTCAGAAACACCAGATTTAATACTTTGGTTTGCCCCGCTTATCAACCGATAGGTGCTTGACAGTGAGTTCTGATCTGTAACTATATGAATCAATCAAGTTCTTACTGATACAATGGCTTTTCACGATAAACTCTTTCACCTGTTTGGTTTAAGTTTAATTACAAACTGTTGCGCATTCAGAGTTTATAGTTCTTGAAAAATCTTCCGTAATGGAATCCTTTCTGTCCAGAAGGATTAATAAGACTTATACATGCAGAGTTAATTCTCATGCATTAGTAATTCTTAATGAGCGTGGCTACTTCATCCCATAAACGCCACGATATATTCTAGTAGAATTTCAACTTTTTCTTGCTGGAAAGAGATTAAACTGCTGAAGAACATTATTGTTCTTGCCTACTCGAGGGATCTGACAGGAGATGGGGTCCGGCGGTCCATTGATGGTCCATTTAGACAAACGCGTTTAACCCGTCCATTCGGAACATTATCCTCTACGTCTAGTAGGCGAATTTTTGTCGTACAAAGTTTTGGGCCTAATAACGGTTAAAAATGGAAACGCCATTGGTGAAACAAGAATCTTATTCACCGGAACTCATCTGAATCCATCATCAGGCACGGCTAGTAGCCGATGTATCTACTACACCACTGCAAAATTATGCGACTTTCACATTCATCGCGGATGAATAAACTTGATGCGATGATAGCCCGATGTTTACACATGCGGAAACCGCAAAAGGTTATAGGTACAAATAAATTTCGCGATAGCTTATTGACTACTAAACTTTGCAGTGTAACGCAAATAAGGAATGAAGAGGGTAGGCCGAAGAGCAAGAAGTATTTGCTCGACACGACACAAGAACTGCCTGCCTTAAAACCACATTTTTAAACATGGTTGTCCAACACAGTGGTAGACACAGCAGGTCTTAAAAAATTCGTTAGCTTTTAAGAGTGATAAGATTTAAAATGTCATCCACCGATAGGTAGGATTCAGTATTGAAAGGAGGTGCGATACATCAAAACTCATCGAATTGTGCTTATAAATTCGCATGCATTTGCGAGTGAGGGTGAGACAGAGATGAATCTGAAATTCATGTCATTTGAGCATTTGTGTTAATGGCTCGTAAAGTAGGAAGATATAACTCTTCGTTCTTCTACCATGAAGCATCTTTTAGGTAGCGGTCACCTCTAAGACCTCAAATCGGCCTTCCAAGCATGAAAACCTACGAAACTATAAGCAGGATGACAAGACTGACAAAAACAAGGAGACTGGAATTGCCATTCCTGGCACCCGAGGCTCAAACTCGCGACCTGTTGATTAGAAGTCCAACGCTCTAATCCATTGTGTCACGGGTTCAATGTCTTGCCGATTTCGAATGGGAATATAACCATTAGTCGATGCACGTCTCACCGTGCGACCATTGCGCTATCTAGAAGCTGCCTATGTAGGCGGGAAAACTTGGCCTATGCAAAAGGATGGACTACGTGGTCAATCGCACCTGGTTCTAGTAATTTCCATGCCTTCGCATTTCCACACCCACCCTTGAAGTGTTATTTTTCATTCCTATATTGATTTTTTATCCAGCCCTTTTCTTTGATTAGATTGTACGCACTCTATGGTGTCTTAACTGACTTCGAATTGATTTTCTGTACAAATTAAACTTGCTCTATGCCTCTTTCTAGTTCTTTGTGTTATGCGCCCTCTCTCGTTTCCAGTCGACTCCACCCTGTCTTGCTATAGGAGCGTGAGGGGTGAAGGAGGAAAGAGTGCGGTAGCAACTGTCCATGCTTACTCTATTATAAAATAGCCCATGCGCAAGTCACCTTACCTTCGTCCGCTCTGTTTTGAGTCACACGATGGATGGCGTCAATATCTACCCCCGAACTGGTAGCGTGCTACACAGCGGTGGTTAGAGTTGATAAAATGTTGCAAAATGTATGCGTGCCAATAAATTCTGCTATCTAAGTACGTTTAAAATTTACACATCTGATTGCTCGCAGCTGATGCGTAAATGACAGCCACGACCTTCTTTATTGCTACCTCCAGCGAATTCACGCAAAGCTTCGCAAATAACCGGCAGGAAACAAAACAGCACAAATAGATGGGAAAGAAGGGTTAAACAACTGATTTAGCAAACGGTAAGTAACCAAGGTAGCTGCCAGTTAATAATAGAAAACACAGAACTGGAGAATAAGTTTCGCAAGCTACTTGCTTGAGATTTCACATGCAAATCGACAACAACTACACAACCTGTCATCAAACGAGCTGCCAAAGAAACAACGGCTTATCTTATTCTTTGAAAACCCCGTAATAATAGCTGATATCCGGCGTGTAAACGTGACTACAGTAATGAGGTTAGTCGACAGACAAACTGGGTGAATGACCTTATCCAACACTAAGTGTCTTTCGTCCTCACGGCTCACAGGTAGCGCAAAGTGCCCCTAGGGCAGAACCTGATGCGCAAAGCAAATTCAAAACCGAAAAATAGTAATTTTGTTGTAAGAGGAAATGAGACGAGTTCCAGGAAACTGCTCAGAGGCAGGAGATGCGGTGGCTGCATCGAGAAGCAAACAACAGACGTCAAGTATTGAGGTCAAAAGACCCATTGCCATGGCAAAAATTTCTGCAATCTTTTACAGCATCTAATGTAGTTGTGGACTGAAACAAGTATGTCGCAGAAACAGGGAAACTACTATGTGAACGGATGGCTGAGCACGTAGCTGCAGTGAGGAGAAATGACCTCAGCTCCTTGACAGTGACTCAGTCAACAGGATACAGTCATGCATCCAAGTTTGATGAAGCATAACTTTTCAGAAGAGGTTCTAAACCACATGACCTACAAAAAGTCCTCAAGTTATGGTTTTCCAGTCCTTTGGTCAATTATCTAAAACAGTGACCTCCTCATTTCATTTTCTGTGTTAAAACTTTGCCGAGTTAAACAAGTAAGTCAGGTAGAGAACGCGCGGATGAGTCAACTTACTCAAGAACCCGCACAAATGACGAAATTTCAGCAACGAGCAACTAGACCACGTACATTTCTCACAACATGTGCAACCATCTAAGATTAAACACGGGAGCAGATACTTTTTACGGGCACATAGGCCCATAGTTAATGCTTACGTCAACCTCTGCTCTGAATTTTGGAGCTGTCAATTTTTATAGTTATATAGTTGTACAACTACAAAACTAATCTACTACAACACCTGCACAATCCACCATTATCAGTTAACTTTATCTCTGAGGATGCATTCGAGTGACACTCCAAAATGTTAAGCTAATAAAAATTCGATTCTTGCGATCGTGTCTCCTTGTCCGTAACTGATACACTTTTTTCCGGAAGAATGGGACTGCCACTGAGGAAATTTTTGTTTTTGAGGATGACTCGAATTCATCTGAGGAAAGTTTTCTCAATCAGTGTTTGTACACGGCCCCATAATTTTGCCCCGGGCGGGTCACGATAAAGTAAAATGTGATATATAATACCGATAAGTTGGAGAGTGATCAATTATGCATATTTCTTCTACATGTAAATCTATTTATGTGTGATAAATGATGCATAATTCTTATTACCTGAAAAGCTAAATAGCACAAAAGTGTTCTATTCTCCTGACTGAAACAAAAATTTGGAAACATTTTTATTTGCCTGTCAAAATAAGAATATAAGAAAATAGCAGAAAACGGTCAATCATTTCATTATCAAAAGCACACACTCCAAATAAGTTTTGCGAGGGGAAAAACGGCATCTATCGGATGCCACGAAAACAGGCTTCTCGTGCGTATCACTGCGCCCGTCAAGATGACAGATGTAGTGCCCTTCCCCGGTAATTTAGGCCTTTTTATATTCAGAAAATTCAAACTTCTCACGCAGTAAAAGTATTCTAGGGGAAACGGGCTTTAGTAGAGTCTTTAAGAAATGCAAATATTTTCTGCGCTGTTTTGTTCTAAGTTGACTGAAGCCCCCAGGGAGAACTATTGCGTTGGCTGCGATGAAAAAAATCTTTCTTACTTTAAATTTCAGCAACTATACAACATGCAATTCACTGAAAATTGACTATGGCAGTTTACCCAAAGTAGGTTAACAAACAAGCCTATGTAATTTGTTCTGCCACGGTAACTATATTGCCTAAAGAACTCTCAAAACCTCTCAGAACTGTCTTCACCCTTAATTAATTTGTAAAGATTATAACAAATTTAAGTAATATTCCCTTAGGTATGTGCACAAATTGAGTGCTAAAATAATTAAACTAACCCAGCTCGATTGCCGGACAGTATCCCCAGCTTTTTACACGAACAGGATGCTTGCCAATGCGTTGAAAGCTGAGACAAGAATAGTGTTCCAGGAGGCAGGGGTTCAGGTAGGTGCGTCCATCACTTCCACAGACCGGCTGTATTTCATCAGGGTTGCAGCTCAGCTCACAGGCGGCGGCTTCAGGAGTTTCCAAGACTTCTTTCATGAAAGCCGCATCGTGTTGAGGTTGATCGTAAGGATTCACTGACCTGGCTGGTTTGTCTTTATTTATGGTCACTTCCTCCATTTTTGAAACCTGGCTTTCGGGCTGGCCTAACGGGCGAGGAAAAGGCAATAAACAAACACATCTTTAGCGCTTACGCCTGGAAACAACTCCCATCTTGAAATTAGACATAGATCTTTATCCAGCTGCAGCCGTTTTTAAAACACGAAACAAAATGATCAAATCTAAATATCATAGCACTGCAGAAAAAGGACTCAAATTCATAGTGGCCAGCTGTCACAGGGTGACTATTCAGCACAATACCCTTGCCCGGACGGTGAGCAACGTAAGCGTCCTTCTTAATTGCGCATTTAAATGCGTCCTTCTCGCCATTTGGGTGGCGGAAGAACAATGATTATTAACAATAAAAACTTAAAAACCCGGTTCACTGTCATATTTTCATTATCTAGGTAACTGTGTGGGCCCAGTGGTGATTTATAAAACAAAGCGTTTGCGGAATTGAATTTTCAAAGGATCCTTTCCCTTAAAAAATGTATGCTTGCCAAAGGGCAAGCAGTAAAAATTGGAAGGACGTCCACTTTTTGAAGTTTTCTTAAAGACCAATTTCAATGGGTTTCCCAAACTCAATCCTAAAAAAATGCTCCGTGTGGGCGCAAGTGAATAATCAAGAGCATAACAGTTAATTGACTTCTGATATCCAAATACTGAAGCTTAAGATAACTGGAGATTTGATTTTTTCTGGATTTTATCAGGTTTTTACATTTTCGTCAATATAATACTGCCAGCGAACTGTGCGACATACTTTTTTTGAGCGGAAAGAGTCTGCATACAAAACGATTTCCTCCTGACATGGTTCAACAAACAGCTAACCAACGTACAGGCTCTGAGCTCCTTAACCTCAATCACATTATTGACTCTTCCACCTCGGCTCTGCTTCTGAACCGAATGCAAGCACTTAATCCTAAACTTTGGCAGTTCCGCTAACTTCAGTAGCCTGAAAAATAATTTCCAACACTGTGCCTCACAAAAAGCCCACTTCTGAGGTGTTTACTGCCCTCAATAGCTTCGTAAAGAAATCCAGTATGTTTCAGAGTAGACTGGACGTTTCGTTACGTTTTTGCGCGATTTATACTACTTTGATATATTTTCTAACTCAAGGTCGATTTTTTTGCAAACCGTGCTTTGCGTGGAAATTGGAAAATTTAAAAAAGGTTCACCGGAAGCAGGAAAGTTTGACTTCCTGTCAAACAATAGTGAGGTTGGGTTAACTTTTTAAGACTATTTTTAACTGAACGGCATTTAAAAAATCAATGGAAGATTTTCCTGAACGTCAGTGGTAATTTCAGCTGGCGATGGTTTTTATCAAACGTCTGTAAAATTTAGTGATTCCGTAGCTTGCTGTAACTCTGAAGACATTTCTCGTTGCTCTATATATTTTGAGCAGATTTGGAAATTTATAGCATACATTTTGTCGTATGGTTATAAAAAGAAGTGACCATATCACAAAAGTCGCTTTGCAGTCAATTTTAATAGAGGAATTGCGCATATAAACCGGTATGATTGACTAATACGTCTCAGAAGCAAGCAAAAGACCACATTTTCAGTCGAATTTTAAGCTTTTTCCTAGCAGGTAAGTGCAAAAATGGCATTTTCAAAAATTATCATCGTGTTTAACTGTGGAGACAGCACACCCCTGACGTTGATTCTGATGGTCCTTCACTCAAAGTAAACGACCATATGAACGCTATGGTTTATCATTCAAAAGAAATTAAATGCTCTTTATTTCAGAAGCACACTGTCTGTAGTGTTAACAAGAAAATGATTTTTAAACTACACAGTCAGCCTTCTTGGAACAGTATTCATTTCAACAAACTGCGCAAGCTTACACACAACTGAACTTATTTCTGTACTCATGGAAAAATGACGTGTAGTAAGCACACGTTTGTTTCATGTAAGCCATAACTAATATATTCATTTAAATAATTGACAGACCCGTCTGTATCTGCAAACAAACTTTCCATTTGCTGTTACTTAGTCATCCTCATAGGGTTTTTATAAGCCTTTTTATATTTCCTAATCATCTATCAGTAGTCCTTAAAATAGCACATTTTTCAGTGAAGTACAGTTAGCTGTTTATTTTTTTACAGTTTTGGTAAACGTGGAGCAAAATTTAGTCAATTTTAAGAGACGTGCAGACACATTTTGCATGATTTAATAATTAATTTCACCCACTGTGCTTTTGTATCATCCTACTGTTTCAGTGGATGTGTCATATTCAACTATCCACAAAAATGCCAAGCACACTAGAAATAAACATGCATGGAAGGAATTTTGGGTTCCATGTCAGCTCAAACCTCAAATTCCAACGCTAAAGTCCACCATTTACAGCAGAATGTTTGCCTGACATAACAATATCTCATCCTTGCATCGCATTTTTTCACATGATGAAAAGCGGATTATGCATCACAACAGAAAAAAAACAAAAGAATTGTTTTCGCGTAATGAGACCTCAGTATCAACTTGAAAACGAAAACTCTATCCACAGAGAGTACTTGCTTTGTGTTTGGTTGAATACCAAAGGTATAATCTTTTTTGAGCCACTGAAACAGAAAAAACCATATATGCAGATGTCAATTAAAAACAAGTGGATCTTTTACAAAAAAAATTTTGTCAACATTTCCCTGCTTTACTAAACAGTAAGGTGCTATTGTCCTGCAAGTTCATGTACCGCATAACGAAGCCGATTAAAGGTAAGATCTTTAGAAAGGTATCTCTTTCCAATCCTTCATACTCAGCTGATTTAGCACCTATGGATTTCCGCTTATTACGATCAATATAATACAAAGCGAGGGGAATTTGAACGCAGTCTTCCATAATCGTTTCTGGAAACGAGGAGAGATTCAGTTCGAAAGTGAAGTGAAAAATTATCAAATCGTTGGATTTTTGTCATTGAAAACGATATTGACCACAGCCTTGGTTAAAACCAAGGTAAGGACACCTTGTTTGGCCGACTTAAATGGATACGGTAATAAGAACCACCCGCAGTACATGTGGATTTGCGTGAAATTCGAAAGCTGTTAGGCTGAGAATTAAGGTGAGCAATACGGTTGAGGTCAAAGTTTGGGTTAGGGTCAAAATTTGCTATGGGTTTCGGGTCGTACTTACTGTTAGGTTTAGCGTTAAAATTAAGGGTACAATTCTGTTTTTTGTTAAGGGTAGTGGTAGGGTTAAGACACGGAAATATTTCCTCTTTATGAACTTTATCACAGGACCAATTATTTTAAGTGGACCGGGCATTCCTCATCTCATGTACCAAAGGCAATAAGCTTACCATTCTTTACGCTAGTTTTATATCCTTCAGGTAAACCGTAATTATTTCCCGAAAACCCTAGTATTAACGAACACGTATCGATCGGATAGTTAACATCCTTGTTGTCCCACTTTGTGTGAGAGACATCCCGATTTCTATAAATAACTGAAGCATTTTTCCCCACCACATACAAAGGCTTTTCCAATTTCTTAATTTTTCCTGATCCAAAACAATTTTTTCTTTTAGTAAAAATCCCCGAGCTTGCTTCAGTTTAAAGAGCTCGAATATTTTTCAAAATGTCTGACCTTTTGAAAAAAGCAGAAAATAAAGATGTAAATATACAGCAGCATTAATGACCTTGACGCGAGTTAGATCGTCAGAAACAAATGGGGATTACGCAAAAGAAACATGTTTAAGCCGGCAAGAAATATTTTGGAATTTCAAACCAAACTCCACGAGGTTTAAATAACCCAAAAAACTTAAAATCAATTTGTGCAACTCGAGGATACCTCAGACCACACAGATTTTTCACCAGCTACGTTTAACTGCGTATTGCTAGCCAAAATTTACGTTAGAGGATTTCCACGTCGCAGGTCGCAGTAGAGATTAACCGTCAGACAACGAGAACTTCAAATGAGGCAAGTTACGAGAAGTGGAGAAGAGTCTGATCTACATTGCAGATGTCGAAACCTAACCGCGTTGGCTTTAGGTTTTCTAGGGTGGGTCTTGTCTGCGACTCACCGTCCAATAAGGTTAAGTGAGAGAGGAGAGAGTGTGATAGATTCTGCGCAAGTCTGCCCCACTGGTATCCATTTCCCATGGGACAGGCGGTGGATGTCATCGGATCACATCAGCGGCTCAGCCCATTACGAATGCTAGCGCAATCTTGTTTCGTATAAGTAATAACCAAACTTACACAAGAAGACATGTTAAGAGGACTTCAATTTAGACCATCGAGAACGAAATACCTGTATTCAACGGAGGGATAGGGCGACTGTTTGAGGACTTTTTATCAATCCAAAGTCACACTCCTTTGTCTGACCATATTATCAGGGTGGGGAGGAATGGCTTTTGTGTGAAAAGTTAAATTGTAAGACTTCGGGAGTGATTTGGATAAAAGGTCTTGCGTTCATCAGTGCCCTAAAAAACCACCTCTAATTTTTTCAGCATTTAATAGTTTTAAAAGCACAATGCACACGTTTTGTCTACAGCGATCGTAAATGAAAGTTTTTTCTGAACGAAAAAGCTTGGTTTAACATCTACGCAAAGAGTTTTAATAATCGATCACAATGCCTTCTTTATGCTAGGTGAAGCTAAAAAAACGTTTTGAAGCTGCTAATCGGCACTAGAGACGAAAGGATACTTTCAGATTATGTAAGCACAGTATGTTACCTATCTCATAAAACGTGATGGCGGAAGTTGAGTAGATCAACTGTGGGATATTAAAATGCCCTATTCCAGCAAATTCTTTTTTGTGCGCAGAATGCGTTTAGAAATAAATTTATCTGTCAAATGTTAACAAATCTCCGTTGACTTGGACTCCGGAAGTTTCCTATGATAAAAACTATCGTTGGCTAGGTTTGCTCATACGTACGTATTTATAACTGTGAGAATATAAATTTACCAAACGGAACGCCGTCTTTGGAACTTTTTGTTTTTGTCCACGGGTATCAAACGAAGGAAGGAGTGAGCCAGCAGGTTATTGGCAAAGGAACATTACTGACAGAGTCAATGGACACTGGAATAGCCATTTCTGTTTAATTAACCGTCATGTATCAACCGAAGTCGGTTAGGCGAGAAAATGGACAATTTAAATCTTTTAAAATTTAATGTCCTGTAACGCAATAAAAAATTATAGGGGTCACCTTTGTTTAAACATCCCGAACATTTCGGCCATTTGCGTATACTTAAGATTCTACTGCGCATCGACCCCCTACAAAAACCTATGATACCTTTATGATCTACTTTTCGACAGTGTGTAATTAACAAGTGGCACGGGCGGAGCGTAAACAGTTTTCGCAATTGGAATGTCAATATATGCAACTTATATACCTAATGAAAATGTTATTCCAGTGAGGCCCTTATCGGTGAACTCAAATAAATAATCATGAACACCTTATTTCAGTAACACCTTAGAAAAAGATAAAATTTAGCTTATTCAAAATTTCGTGTTAAAGTATACATATATATATATATATATATATATATATATATATATATATATATATATATATATTGCTAATAGAAGCGAAGATGCGCATTCCCGGAAATAAATGAGAAGAAGAGGCCTTCACGGGAACTAAGTTTATATTGTCCTGACGTTTCAAAATCAAACAAAATTTCATCGTCGGAGTTAAATATTGCACCGTGCCTCACAGTATTTATAGGTGGTAACATTTCGGCTAATACGGGATTACTAAGATTTTTTGAATTTGCCTAGAGGGGCCGGGTTGGGGGTTGGAGATCCTCAGTCATCATGCTGCTTGATGGTGGTGTTTCATCCTTGGCGATCATTCTTTGCCTGTTCACTGAGTCCGTGAAACAATCGAGGCTTGGCACACGGGAACAACCTCCACCAATCGTTGTGTGACGTTTCCTACGGCCTACCAAGCCCTCCGGACGCAGCTCAATGATCAAAAGAGCCAACGTGAACATTAACCTAACGTGCATCCGAACATGGTGAGTCCATGGTGGACACGCACGCAATTGCAACACAACCCAGACCCGACGAAGGAACAGTTATCGCCTCGGCCAGCTCAACCACTTATCCGGCAGGTGCGAATACACACGGAGGTGCGATCGCAACCAAGATTAACAGCCTGATGTGGCAGCTTCGGTCGATGAGGGTACTGAAGACTACTGCCAACGTGCGAACGCCGGCCCCGACCAGATTGAAAACAAGCCATCACCCGCCCTCCCCCCAGTCCAACACGGACTCAGTGAACAGGCAAAGGATGATTGCCAAGGATGAAACACCACCCTGCTCATCAAGCAGCATGATGACTGAGGATCTCCACCCCTAACACGGCCCTTCCTCTACGCAAATTCGAAAAAAATCTTAGCAATCCCGTATAAGCCGAAATGTTACCACCTATAAATACTGTGAGGCGTGGTACAATATTTACCTCCGACGATGAAATCTTGTTTGATTTTGAAACTCCAGGACAATATAAACATGGTTCCGTGATCGCCTTTTTTCTCATATATATATATATATATATATATATATATATATATATATATATATCGGGGAAATAATTTCTGAAATTATTAAGTGCAGGACATGGAGTCAGGTGATTCGGACATGACTTTTTAGGGTCAGAACCGAAATTTCAATGAACATATGGGTTGAAGACAATCAACCACAGTGGAATAACCACGTAATGCACATTCTACAAACAAGTAGTACTACAAGTAGTATGAATCTTATATGGCAAAGACATTATACCGTACTTCTGACATAGATACTAGCTAAAAGCCCAGACACGTGTTTCGCCGATGTTTCTGCTGCTGCGTGGCACAGCAACGAGGGGTTCGGCTCCTCAGTGGGTCCCCCAGCGTTCTCTATGCGGTTTCTGGTATATGGACTCCAGAGAATAATCGGGGAAATAATTTCTGAAATTATTAAGTGCAGGACATGGAGTCAGGTGATTTGGACATGATTTTTTAGGGTCAGAAACCGCATAGAGAACGCTGGGGGACCCACTGAGGAGCCGAACCACTCGTTGCTGTGTCACGCAGCAGCAGAAACATCGGCGAAACACGTGTCTGGGCTTTTAGCTAGTACCTATGTTGGAAGTACGGTATAATTTCTTTGATATATATATATCCAAACTGTAGGCTGCTGGCTCACGGTCATAGATAACACGAAACGTATTAGTAAAGGTGGATCAACAATTCCAAAAACGACGAGATTGGAATGACCATTTCTGGTTCATAAGCCATGGCTCAATAGTTAGAGCGTTGGACTTGTGATCAACGGGTTGTGGGTTCAAGCCTCGGATGGCGCACCACCTGGGGTTGGTTATGACTGGTTGATAATACTGAACTTATTCCTGATTGATATTTTAGCGCAAGCTTCATTAAAGCACTATTTTCAAACCTTATTGTGCTTTTGTTGATCTTGTCACTTGGTATTTTGCATATAAAGGCTTCCTTTGCATCTAAAGATTATGATTACTAGGTAAAACGCTGTTTGATGTTTTCGGAATTTTCCAAACTTCTGAGAAAAACAAGAAGTCATACAGGCTGTCCAACAGGCACAAGGCGCAAAGTGGCATATATTGAGAGCGGTGACCCCGACTTTCCAGTTTCTGAAGATGGGTAGGCGAACCAACCTTTCGAAACCCCCAGAAACTGGTAAACGTCTCTTCTTCCTTTGACAAACCACCTGGGAATCGCATTTTAACAACTTTCAATGTAGTGCGGTTTTTCGTAATTTCATGTACATTTTCTATTCGTTTGAAGTCCTTCATATTTATTTCAAAGTACTGGACCATTTATTGGTGTCAGTTTCCAAGTGATCAGCAATCTTTCTTAAATATCGGCCAACGATTAGGCCTCAGTTTCGCATTTCAAGCATAACCTACGAGATGATTGATATCTTTTCTGACTTTAACTGACTTGTTTTCCTTCTTCATGAACTGGCAGTATTCTCGCGCCAGTTCGAATCGCGAAAGGGGTAGGTAAACGTTTTTAAGGGGGACATTACGAAGATTTTTATTTAAAACCACACAACCGATATGCACACTTGTTATCTTTCCATCAAGTTAAATTTAAAGCCCAAGTTAGCTGACTAATGACTCATGACACGCCATCCTTTCCCATTCTGATGGAAGCTGACTAGTAAACGGAACAAGTGCATACTTCAGATTTCCAAAATTTTGTTTATGGTGGTGTCAAAATGTTATACTCTGCGTTTGTACTTTTCTCCTGTGCTAATTTATCGTGGTCTGAATACATTTTAAGTTAATTGTCCTCAGTTTAGATTGGCACTTTGTCTCCCCAATAGGCCACATGGTCCTCTACAAAGATCCCCCTCCCTATACCGCTAGTTGCAACTGAGTTTTCTCTGTCAAAAAGAAATGCAACGGAAGTTGGATTATGCTTGAACGTTTTGGCTATTCAAGGTCCTTCCTGAATGCTAGCGAGATAAATGCCCACGGAAAAAAGGCACGTGCGCACTGTAAGCGCATGCTACCACAGAAAATTGCAAACGAAAATCCAGGGTTGAGGCCATTTCTCGGAAGGACTTGACTGGACTATATTAACTATGCTAAAATTAAACTGGTTAAGTGTATTTTCTGCTCAGTTTAAAGGTGCGTCGCCGGGAAATTTTGAATTGGTCCCTGACAAAATATACTTCTTCTTATTTACCATGCTATCTTTGACCTTTGTTGCATATTGCTGACTTTTCGATTCCAAAATTAAAAGTTTTTCGGAGTACTTCTCCTATTTCAAGGACCTATTGGGTTTTTTAATCACTCAGCACAGAGTCAATAGTGAAATTAGGGGATATATTTTACCCAGCGATACAAAGAATCGAGTGAGAACATTCAAAGCAAATGCCTGTCGCTTCGTGCAGACTAGTTTGGACCCATTTGCAACACAGTTTCTCATAAAACCAATGAAGGCGATGTCTACCTATAGGATTTCAAAGCAGCGTGCCCTTTCAATCATCGACTATGAAGAAGGTATCAGTGCCCACAACTTCAGTGACAAACTTGCTAGCTAGCTTATGGTGGACTCTCACCGAAACAGGGGGCATTTCATTAAACGTTAGGTAATACTGCTGCATCCACAAAACTTGACAAACCTCCTGCAAATAAATTCAAACGTTTGATGATTTACCCACATATTCGGTTAACTCGGAAATATACCGTCCATGTTCATTGCTAATACTAGAAGATGCATCGCTCGATGATGAAAGCTCATCGATCGTTAACGGAAGTCACTCGCTTCGCTCCGTGAGCAGCCACACAGCGGCTAGTAGTAGAAGAGGCAGATTAACAATGTAAAAATTTCGCCAACAATTTCGCCGTTGTTAATCTCTCTCTACCATCCACTGCGAGGCTGCTGGTCAGGGCTCAAGAGTAAGCCTCAAGGCAGAGTGGAACGTGTGAGTTCTGTTAGGAATCGGTGAGCGTGTATCAACGAATGCAATAAATATTTCCTACCTAAACAGTCAAGACAACGAGCCCGTGACTCAATCGTTAGAACCTTGGACTTCTGAGCAACTGGTCGAGGGTTCGAATATCGGGTACGGCACCACCTGGGGTTGAATTTAACTGGTCAACCTCACTTGTCTTTGTCGGCGCCTCTACTTACATTGGAGCAATAGACGGTTATGGACTTGAGCACATTTTAAGGAGTGGAATGCAACCTTCATCCAACTGAATCATTTTTAACCGTTGCGAGCTGAAGCTAATAAGTGATTTCATACTACTTTGCTAGGAAACAGGTGAACTTTATGTTCAATTTTGAGCCACTGGAACCTCTCTGGAGCTGATTTCTGGATCCATCGATAATTAAATCGTGATTTGAATCTTTTGCTTGTCTGATAATTCTCTTGTTTATGCATGGTAAAGACAATCCAAACATGTCATGCAAGTAATATTTCTGCACAAATATAAGTTCATCAGTGAGACGGATTTGCGGAAGGCCTGAGTAATGTTTGAACCCCAAACTCACTAGGCGGAGACTTAAAGGTTTGCGTAAGAAATTTCTGAGAATATTGTATTTTTCCACAGCAAGGCTTGGTGTCCGAAGTTTTGCCTCCAGGAACTCGGGAGTGATCGCTGAGGGAAAGACTGCTGCAAGAATTTTAGATATCTTGAAACACTTGACAAGATGAAAGGACGCTCACTGGAAGAAGATTATTTCACAAAGGAATCAATCATCCCTTCAGGATACTGCTTGGATAAAGACGGTAGTTCTTCTAGAAAGTAAGTGCTTTGTTACTCCCGCATTCTCGGCAGATGGAAGCACTTAATGCAAGTCCTCAGTCTCACAGGAAGTTAGCCATGCGTGAGCCAGGGGTTTTTCGTGACATTGTTATCCGGCTTGCAGTCGATTAACAATCGCTCTGACATCCCACCTCCCTATTCGGTGCTGAGCAATTGCCAGAGTCGAACAATTTGGCTCGCAGGCAGCAGAGTGCGGGCATTGCTGTCACTGACAGGAACGAATAGGTTAATTTCAGGAAAAAGTTCAAAAGAAGTGTTGATCATTGGAACATGGTGTTTATTGGCCTGGCGTTACAGATTCTATCCCGAAATCATCATCAGAGATAATTGCAGAAAAGGTTTACTAGGGCACAAAGCGCATAGTATTAAATTGCTGTTTGGTCTGTACCCGAGTCGTTAATGGCCATGATTTTATCCCCATTGTCGATTCCTGGCATGACAATTACTCACCAATTTTGCTCGCTGTCACCGGGACTGCTGTTCACCCGAACCCTCCTCGCATGTCTAACAATTTTTTTCCAGGAAAAATTGCAACACAGAATAAGGTGATGTGAGGTCATTGCGCTTATTAATCGACTATGGTCCTGAGAAACATGTTTCAAGCAGTTCACAGCTCACGCGGTCTTCAGCCCTTGCCCTGTTACCCTTTTATACAATTGTCTCTGAGGATGCATTCAAGAGAACAACCGAAACGTCAGGTCAATAAACACTATGTTCTGGTAGTTGCTTCTTTCTCTTCTGAATTGTTGTCAGTATCAGTATTGGTGATTGAAACCTGCTGAACCAGTGTCACACTAATAACCAATATGAGTAGTAAAAAGATGGCAATCAACGACCCCGGTACGGCGATGAAACAATTATCGGACAACTTGCAGCAATCCGTTTATAAGGGTAGGTATACAGTGATATAGCAACTGCAGCCGATAACTGCTGGAGGCCTGGTGTGTACGTAACACTTATTTTCTCCTGTCACTGGTGACGGATTCAAGACTAAGCCTGAACCTTTAAATGAATCAAACCATTGCTACGGAGGTTGTGTCTTTCTCTTCCGAACTTACAACTAGACCTCACCTTTTCTCTTATATTGAACTAAATATAATTCACAGATAGAACGTATACTCAATTGAGATCTGTTTTATCTACAGGATCATATATTTGTTCCGCAGCTGCACCTAGATAGACGAAACCAAGCGGCATCTGATCAAACTTATCGAAACTGCAGAAAGGCAACAATGAAAAGGACGAGGGGGGATTAGGAGAGGAGGAGGATTGTAACATTTGGTGATGAAACTAATCAAAGTGTCTGACGATGTCCTTCCGTGCTACAATCAGGAGGATGACCTGGTTCAGATGCTGAAACGCCTATATGATTAGTAGAACAGGATGACGTGAATGTAACCTCAAAGCCAAACCATCTATTGGCCGTAAATCTTGAAAGCATCAATATCGTCCATACACACACAATTGCAATCATCCAAATTTTACACAGGTCTCGATTTGCCTTGTCAAGCTTCTTCCATCGGGACTGCAACGACCGCCTTGGTTGATTTAGCTTGATCACCGATAGACTCTTCAGTGACATAAGGTGTTGTGCAGTGAAGAAACAGTCCAAATCAGCTAGTATGGAAGTAGCACAGAAAAAGCAGTTTTCTTTGCAAACATGCATAGTAGAGTTAATTAAGCTAATTACTCCATGACTCGTTTATACGCGAGTTCTGCACTTAGTTTTGATAGGCCGAACAGTTAATTCGGGTGGCGCTGATCGTAGTGGAAGCGATGGAGGTGGTTGAGGTGGTCATCGTCGTCGTAGTCAAGATGATGATGGTGGTAGTGGTGGTGGTGGTGGTGATGGGTTTATTGTAGACGGTTTTGCTATATGGACGATTAAGGTGACAAATTCGATCCTGATGATATCCATTATAGTTGTAATGACAGTTTTCTGCAGTGATAAAAGCTTGGTTACTGTGTGAATCCTAGTTATTGTTATGGAAAATAGGATGCTGGATTCGCGGTAAATGCTCGTGAGAACTAAGTTGCATACCTGGCTTTGAGTTCCGAGTGGCCTGCTGAAGACAGTCCGCCTCGTTGACTGCCGTCCAGGAAACTATGTTGACCATGGTTTGCTGAAGGCAAGTTGCTTGAAGGAGGTGACACTGACTGTCATAGAGTCGTCCATTGGAAGCGCAAACACGCCCTAGTCTGCGCGTACAACGGCCGCTCGCCTCAAGCTCACTGATGGACATGCAGGTGCAAACACCGACACGCTCTCTACTGGGATCGTTCCAGATCTCGCAAACCGCCCCAGCGTGACAGTGGAGACCAGCGCAGGGATCGTCGGCCCTTTCCGCGAGTACCGAATCTAAACCTAGAGCAAGTGAGAGGTTAAAATTAAATTTTATGGTTGGACTTTAGGCATAGGTTTAGGGGATTGCACCATCAACGTTATAAACCTCAAGTATGTCCTTATTCGTTAACACCACGGGAGTCGGATTTAACCATTTATGCTTCAAATGTGGTTGGTCATCACGGATTGGAATCAGTTTGGAATTGATGCCTTGTGTGGCCACTTAACTAGGACACGGGAATAGGAACTGCCAGGCCTGCTTGAAAAGGTGGCCAACGGCAAATTTCTGAGGGGTAAATATACCCGTTTCGTAACGTTAACACTAGTTTTAATTTAAAACAAAACTGTCAGCTCGATCTTAAACCTAGCTCAACCCCAAACCAAAACCCTACAGGTAACATGATATTAACCCTAATCCTTAGCCTAATCATGCCGTAATCCTTACTGTGACCTTAACACCTAAACCCCTAAACTTAACCCTAACATAATTTCCTTGGCATTAAGCGCAAAGCCACGTGTATTGTGGATGGTTCCTTTCCACGTGTTCTGTTTAGGCTGCAATACAAGACATCTTTTCTTCCAAGTTACTCCGGTACCTGTGAACCCGTTTAAACAGTGTTCTCGCGCAGCTTCGTTTGTGAACTGTGTAAACTCAGAAACAGCTTGTTATTCAATATTTTTTTCCCTCGGAATTTTGCCTGACGAGCACACCAAGGAAAGGCAGATGCTGTTCCTTTTACTGCTTCTTCGTAAAATTAATGTCCGAGATGATTGAGTTGAGCATATTAGGAAAATTCTGCAGGATTTTATACTGGAGGATACCAAACGTGTCGTCCACGTCACAGTCCAAAACATCGACGGTTGCAGAGTGAATATAGTCTTTAATCGCTCTTTTAAGACCCATTCCGCCACCTGGCCGGAAATAAGGGTGCCAATTGGAGTTCCCTGGATCGACTGAAAAGTTTTTCTCGCTATGCTTGTTTTATTGATCAGAATTTGGATTTGAACCGAGTTATTGCTAAGGCGTGTTTTTTTTATTTGGTAGGAAAGGCATGCTTTACATGCACAGGAGGTGCAAACACCCCTTCGATCGTTTTAGCTACCCACGCAATTATTCCCCATTTTTGTTGAAAAAGCCGAAAACATTCGATCAGAATAGTCGATCCTATGTGACAGAGGATTTGAACAGCAGTCAGTCAGGACGTTCTGCCCCTGAGAGCAGGAATATTGTAAAATACACGTGACTTGGTATCCTTTCGGAGCCGTCACTCTAGCTACAAGTAGTTGCTATGTGTAACTGCTGAATAAACGATACAGTTGGCAAAAGTTTGTTCAGCTACTCAATGCAGTGGTTGCGCGAACGGTGACAACGACCACCTGTATAACTGAACATGCAATTTACAACTGTACCATCAGTTTGTTTGGAATTTCTAAATAAATGCCCTAGCTTTTCATTTCAAATGGTGCGCTCAGGTTTTTATGCTTTATTGGCATAATTAAGGAAGGAAGTTATAAATTTGATTTTCTGGCTTCTCCTCTCGATACGAAATCCCGAACCTATTATAACCCTTTATGTGCTAGGGCAGTTCTTGCTCCGTCATTTTTGTCCGTAGGTCACATATCTCATCGTCAACCTTCATATTCAAATCTGGCTTAAACGGAATCGTCTGTGCTCCGTCCTGCAATCAGGACACAGCGATAAACAACGATTTATTTTTTTAAATTCAAATTAATTTTACATCAATAACTTCGAAGAAATGCGCGCCTGAGCACAATTCAGCTAGACGCTTAGGCTTACCGGGTGAGTGAATGCCGCACTCACTCCTCTCAAAACTCGACTCAAGCTGTAATTGAGCCCATTTGCGTGTTTCAGAGCTCAGGCATGGTTGCGCACATGTATGCGTGTGAGAACCAGGTCAATTCTTTCGTCGTAGCTTGCTTCATCTGTGCCTACCTAGGTAGGTATTTAAAGTCCGGTAGCTGTGAAGCCGGGGGGGTTAATAAGCGGTTCGCTTTACTCTGCAGTATATGACCTTAGTCATGAAACTTGATGGCGGAATTCGTGATTATTAATTTTGAGCCCATAAAACGTCTTGTATTTCATTTATTCATCTAGCCCGTTCATTTAAATAAAGTTTTGGTTTCCTATATAATTTTCAGTTAAAACGATTACATATTTGGGGAGAAATCAAGGCTTTCTTGTATTCTGGCCACTTTATATGCTAACATTTTTCCGAGAACTGAACTGAGAAGGTTATTATAACCTAGTGTGTTTTATTACAAACGGTATGTGATAGTTGAACATGGTTTTTAGTCCGGAGTATGCCATGTGTAGCATGTTGCGAACAAAATAGTGTTTATAACGCCTACAGAAAACACGTTGATTAAATGTGCTGACATTGACCTGCCTTTTGCAAAGGATAACGTGATTACGTCTAAATGACTATAATTGACGATGAGTTTACATTTTGAATATATAGAAGGATGCTTTCGGGTGGTCTAGTTTCGATTTTTAAGTAATTGAGAAACAGAACGGGCAAATTACCAGCTGGTTGAATAATGTGTTAGTATTTACAGTCTGTGACGTACCTCATGAAATGTTAAAGGCAATTCTGTAATATTTTAATGATTTGGACATATTTTCTAAAGGGGGTTACAATATAGATTATCATGCGGCATACTCCTATAAGACTGCTGAAACAAAAGACACACCTTTTAAACTCCATATATTTAAAACGAATGTAGCTTTACTAATGATGTTCTATGCCTTTAAAATTGAAATCTACTTTACGGGAAGCATTTTTTAAAATATTATTTCATGTTCACTGTCAATAAAAATCACGTCATGGTCTTAAAGACTTCTCAGTATGCTAATAAGAAAATAATCTTCTACTGAGTAATCAAAAATCAGTCCACTATGTGTTTCGACTGCAACCCTCTCGCAGTAATGAATCCTTGGAGATTTTTCCAACGAGGCATCGTCTTTCCAGTAACTTAGTGTTACTCTGAGATCCAATCTTCTCAGTATGCTAATAAGAAAATAATCTTCTACTGAGTAATCAAAAATCAGTCCAGTGTGTGTTTGTCTCTCCTATTCTCTTTTCTTCTGTTATTTCGCTTGCTTTGCTCCAAAGGATATGGTGATTTTCAAACGTATCCTCAGAGTGCCTTTCTGCTGTTTCTGGTAGTTCTTATGTTGTTTTATTTCGCTAGGATTACATAACGACAATTTATAACGGTCAAGCACCTCACTTATCGACTTCTGTAGGATGCCATTCTTTTGATCAAGTTGCCACGGAGTGATTCCATCCCACGTATCTTTTATCGTACACCGGCCTACCAGTGCTCTGCATTGTAATGTCTGTCCCGTTAACTTATGTGTAAAGATACCGTTATATAGGAACTGAGATTGAAACTGTCTCTCTAATATGTGCTTGTTTTTATTCAACCATTTTGAACCTTGTGTAATTTGTAAAATTTTTCTCATGTGCCAGGCAATGCAAAATATTTTGAATCATGCTTTCATAATTTAGCGTGTTCCTCTCTCCCTCTCTTTTCTTTTAACTTTATGCTTAAAGAAAAAAATATCTTGGATTTTGAAATAAATCTCCAATTCCCGAGTACTTTTGTGTTTAATCTTTTGTTAATGTAAGTTTTATTTAAAATTCGGCTCAATGAGCGAGTTCAAGCAAATGTTTTTTTTCGCGGGTATTTTGCCGCTATTTAACACAACTTTGAGGGCTGCGGCTCATCATTGGCTGTCCACGTGTCTGGGCTTTTAGCTGATACCCGTGTTCAGGGAATCTGGTTTCACCTCTAACCCCTAAATATACTACTAGTTGTCTTCGAGTAGTTTAGTGAATCTTACGTGGTTATCTGGCTGTGGCTGACAGAAGTCGGCACAGATATATATAAATTTTCAGTCTATGCCTATAAACCTTCAAATAGACTGATTTACTCCAAGGTAGAAATTTATCGCTGAGGGAATTAAAAAGCAGCATGTTTGTTGCTTTAATTAGCAACATCTTTTACAATACCAAGGCAGCAAAATTACATCTATGCCGCCACATATATTCGTAAACTACGAAATTCATTTTATTAAATACTTCATATAGCACAAATATTTGGAGCAGATTCAACGAAATTTCATGCAAAAAATAAGTTTTAGTTATAACTTTGCCTATTCCATTTTGTAAACTACTTTAGTTTCATGGGTATGCATGACGTTGTAAACTTTGGTCAGCTCACATGATTCAAATGGAAAGTTTTTGAAAAAAAAAGTGTTTTCTAATCAAAGAATTAATAATTGTAGCAACTATTTTTTTTATTTTTTAGATGCATTTTTTCAATATGTCTTTGGTCTATTGATGCATTTAACGCGGTCAGGGAGGTTTCCTTAGCTTAGGCTTATTGCATGTGTTAGGTTTCTTATTATATATCTGGTTACCCCTAACCGGGCCACGTGGTAGATGCGTTGGACCAGCACGGGGGCCACATCAGGCCATGGCAGGCATTATTCGGGTTGCACTCCCATGAAAAATGCCGAATATGGGGGGTGTGGTGACACGCCTAGGGGTGGCTAGGGCCAGGAGCTCCCTGCCGCGCCAGCCACCTGCGCCCTCTCCTGCCTCTGGTCGTCTTGACTCTGTCATGGCACCAGGATCAGGTTGGGGGGAGGAGGAGGGAGTGCGATAGATGCAGCGCAAGTCTACTATCACTTTAAACTAAATCACGCGCACGTCACCGTACCTGCGCCATCATGGTGTGAAGCATACGGTGGTCATCGTCGGACTACAACGGTCGAACTGTCGTGATCAACTACGTTTTTTTCTGCAATTTCTTCTCAATAACCCACATTAATATCAGATAGATCGTTCAAGGGATTTAAAATGTAGAAGTATTACAAGTAATATAATTTTATTTGATAATGCATTTGCCCTTCTAACAAAGATACTGGTTGAAAGCTGAGGCTTGCATTTCACAGTCGGTTCTATAGAAGCATGGCAGGGATATGTTACAGAACCTACTCGCTCTTTGCACTTTGAGGCTCGATCGAGAGCCCTCACAAACAGTTGTATAGCACCGAGCAATATGCGCACAAATGTAAATACCAACAATGACAAGGGAGACTATGATGACAATTTCAGGCTTATTAGCTATCATCAGCTAGACATACCCAATCTCAGGTGATTAACCTGGCCATCTTGCTTTTCCTGTATTATGCCCATTGTTTGGCAAGGAAGACTGAAAATACCTATGTTCGAAAATCATGCCTTAGGTAGCATGTAAAAAAGTAATCGGATTTGATTCGACACCGTATTTGTACTTGACCAAGTTTTGACACCCACTTTAGGTTTTGTGACCGTCTTTTTAAACTCGAACTTTCACCTCATGATACAAACTAAGTATTAGTAGTGACTACGATGTCAGCCTTTTTTTTCTCCAAAAAACTGTTTTAGTAAGCATTTTTGCGATGTTTTGCAATTTCCAAAAAGTGTGCCCTTTTCGCGAGTACCGGCCTGTCGTGCTGGAATTTTCACTCTGCGACTCCGAAATCTAAGCCGACACTTGCTACAACCGACTTACAGCTGGTCATCCACGCCACGCAGCAGCTCAAGTGGAACCGGAGATGCCACCGTGACCAAATCTCTCCTTCCAGTGCCAAGAGATGGCACGTTCCAGGTGGGTGAACACCTGACAAAGAACTGCACTCACACACACACAAGACAGTTCGACCGATCGTAGTCCAACGCTGTCCACCGTATTCTCCACAACATGGTGGTGCAGGGACGTTGACTTGCGCGTGATTTAGTTTAAAGTGATAGTAGACTTGAGATGCATCTACCGCACTCTCTCCTCCTCCCCCACTTATGTCCGGTGTCAAGACAGAGTCAAGAAAACCGGAGATGGAGAGGGCGCAGGTGGATGGCGCGGCCGGAGCCGCCCCTGGGTGTGCCACCACATTCCCCCCATGTTCCGCATTTCTTTTGGAAGCGCAACTTGAATAACACCTGTCGTGCCCAGATGTGGCCCCGTGTTGGTCCAACGCATCTACCACGTGGCCCGTTTAGGGGGCAAAACACACACAACACATTTCGACCGTCATAATCTGACGATGTCCGCCATATGCTCAACAGCATGGTGGGGAAAGGACGGTGACCTCCGCGTGAATTAGTTTTTAGGGATAGTAGACTTGCACAGCATCTAACGCGCCTGGTGTCACGACAGTGTCAAGAAGACCGCAGGCGGGGTCAGGCGCAGTGGGCTGGCGCGGCCGGAGACGCTTCTGACCGTGCCACCACGCCCCCCCCTAGTGCTCGGCATTTTTTATGGGAGTTCAACCCAAATAATGCCTTCCGCACCCTGATTTGGCGCGCGCGCACACACACCCACACGCAAAGGTTGAACATTTGTCTCCGAAATTAGCAGCTGAGCACATAAACAGATGCTATAGGCCTGGCTTTCATTCCCCCTGTCTCATAGACAACTACCCAGGAATGAACTCGGTGTCGGGTATCTGCACACCTACTATTGCGAAGAAGAAGAAGAAGAAGAAGAAGAAGAAGAAGAAGAAGAAGAAGTGTGAGGTATGCCGGTCATGGGGTAAGAATAGGCTTGATAGATGTTGTGGGGTCGCAGCTGGCTCTAGGCCTCTACTTGGGGCTGATCTTCAACTGCGAACACACGGATCCCAGGTGCGCTTTTTAGAGCGACATCAAATCTCGAAAACAGCATAAACAGGTGTCACCTGCAGCCGTTAATGCTTGATAAAATGGCACAAGAAGTTGACGAGGGAAACCAAAGGCTATTTTGTCTTTCAAGTCGAAAAGCATAGTCAAAACTACAGCAAAAAAATGAAAAAAGTGAGAGATTCTTTTATCGCCGCTTGCAGTGTCCACAGTCGAAACCAGAGTACCATCTGACATTCTGTCATTCCAGCATGAGAAGCTTATCGCTTTTGTTATGATCTTAGGCCGCTTGTAGTGTCCAAAGTAGAAACCACGTATTTTCCGAAGCAGACTTGCTGTATGCAATAGTCCTGAAAGTGTTTCATATAGTTGGTCATTAAGGGGTGCGTCTGAAGCTTACTAGTTTGCGCTATAATAATAAATATTAAGTATTGTTAACTTCAAAATGGGAAGCTTATCTCATTTGTAGTGACCTCATTAGAGATCAATTATGATAATGTTGTCTGTTACACTTGCAGCTAGCAATTCAATTCGTGGGCCCATGTTAAAGTATATAAATGCAAGTTTTGAATAAATACATTTCCCTAAGTGAGAGGATAAATAAAGCGAATACTTTTTTGCTTTTTTGGCACCACAACGTGCCCACTTCCTTCCCAGTTATAAGCATCTTCCGCCTAACTGAAAGTAATTTTCCCCTTTGATCCGCTTTTTGTAAAGCCTATGGAAATCAAATTCCTTTACACGAATTATCAAAGATACCGGGATTCAAACATGAGGTGCTCTCCATCTGAGGTGGGTTATCACTGGCTCATGACGGCTAGCAAGTTACAAATGGCCATTTCTATTTCAGTACCGTCTTATCTACCTCAAGTGCTGTTCGCTATACAACAGCTCGTGAGGGCTCTAGTTTGAGCACGTCTAGTTACCCTACTTGGTGAACATAATTTCAGCATATTTTCTATTCCCGACTTGAACCAACAGAACATCGAGCCCAGCCTCGATATGTTGTGCCCGATGGGTAAGAAAACCTAGAACCTATATGGCCACCTGCCGACGTTTAATAAGACGAAAATGCGCATAACAGTCTGCCTTGCCTTTGTCTGTAATTCTATTATGCCTCTCTTTTATGTATCGGAGGTAATGTATAACTCTGCAACCCATTCGTTGTGATGCAGTGTGTGAAATTCGTCCTCTTCCGCGTGCACGAAAATTGGCTAGCACTGAGGACCTTCTACATCAGATGGTCAAGCATTGTTGGCTCTTCCCTCCAAAAATGATGGCCTCACATTTTTGCGGGCTGAGCAGTCAGTTTAGACACATGCAAACTTCGCATGAAAATCTGCGTACGCACTTCCGACAGAGAGGTGCGATAAACTACAGGCGTATTGCCGCAGGCCTCAGACATAGAGGGCGGTTTGTAACGCAGAAAGTTAAAAAAACCATTAACGTTTCTGTACATAAGACGAAGAGCTGGTAACAGAGCCTATAAAATTTACAAGATAAACTTTTGTTTCGCTTTCGAAACTTATAAGCGGCATTTACATACGTACATGCTGCCTAAACGTCTGCCTTGTACGTGCTTGAATACAATTGGGCAAAGGGTCACATAGCATTGTACAAAATTCAGGTTGAGGCTATTTTTGCCCTAGTTTGAATTTGTGTGATCACATGCACGTGTGTATTCAAAGACGCGATCAGGCCTCTTTAAGTGTTAATACATACTCCATCTTCCAGTTCTCATGTTTCGAATTAAATGTAAAATATGTTTCTTAAAATCCTGCCCTGATTGATAATGCGTCCTTCGTCGTGTGTTTGCCTGCCTAGTGACTGGTTTGTGTTGAGTTTGATGAAACTAGTCAATCATATGAAATGCCAACCAAAATTTCTTAAACTTTTTGTCTCAGCCTGTAGTTATTTTTCCCCTCTTTGCATTTTTTGATCACATTTAAAAACGTGAGCAAGCATGTAAAAGTGTTGATACCTACTGCAGCTCCTAGATATCATCCTTCGACTAATAGGTGAACGAGGTTTCCTAAATACTGTGGTAATTGTCCGGTAATGTATGCGGTAATGTCCGTCATTGCGTGTGCGCCCTCCCAGGATCTGATTTCTGGTAAGTTTTTTTTACCTGCTCAAGCATGTTAAATGCGAACCAGAATTCTGAAACTGTTTGCGATTAGAAAGGAGATCTTACTTGTGGTTGTAATATCAATTATCCTGCAGCATAATCCCTAACGTTTTCAACTAGAACAGAATGCGATCATTGAATGAGTTTCGTCTTCAGGCCCTTCAAAAAATACAGGCAGTAAAAGCCTGGACGCTCTTCCGGTTTTCTTGACAATTTCTTGACACCGGGCACAGGCAAGTAAGTAAAGAGGGAGTGTAATAGATGCAGTGCAAGTCTACTAGCACTAAAAACTAATTTGCACACAAATAATTGTCCCTGCACAACGCTTCTATGAAGCATACGGTGGACATCGTCAGACTACGACGGTTCAACTGACGTGCACTTTTGCAAGTGGCCGGAAGAAATCTCATTCAAAAGCCTGCATCTTCTCCTGGCTGAACTATCATGAAAGTCTGCTGCAGGACAGTCAATATTATAAAGCCTCTAGATACTCATTTCTATAAGAAAATAGCTTTAAATATTTTGTTAAACACCCCAGCGGCTAGTCTAGCTACTGTAAGTCACAACCTCACATTTATTGGACTTGAGGACAGCTACTGATTGTCAGAAATATAACGTAGGGGTTTGAAGATCAAATAGGACTCAAGGTGGGGTAGCCACAGCATTCTTCTGCCTGAATAAACGTCAATGTATTTTCGATGGATGGTGTTATTAGTGGCAGCAGAACCTAAGAAGACTTGAGTAGAAAAAACCCTGTGTGCGAACAATCGAAGAAAGTTAACCTGGGAAGGGTAAACGTTTGGACGTTTTGGTGGCAGAGGCAGTATTCGATGAGGAGGTTGGTGCCTTGTAAAGCGACTGACACAGAGAGAACTTTGAGCAGTGCCGCATGACGAACAAGTCAGGAGTAAGCTGAAAAAAGCTTCACATATGGAGGGTTATAGTCCTGTGCTCTGAAGCACGTTGGATTTACCCAGTATAGCGGTTTGTGGTGAAGGAAGCTGTTCGAATAATACATTAAACTCCGAAAATGCTAGTTCAGGAGGTAGTTGAGAGGAAGGAAAAGCAATCACTGAGCCAAGACCTTGAGTTACCTGAGATTTCGGATTAATGATCCAGCCCATCGTCAGTATCTACTGCTGGCTATGGCGATCAGTAGAAACATAAATCCAGAACGTCAGGCAAATGCAGTTTTTGGTCCGGTGATCGAGTCAATTCCTCAAAAAAGTCCCACTGAGGAGTACGGAAACCAGTTTTATTAGTACCCGTTACATTTGGGAAGACACTTCTGACTTTAGCAGAGGCCAAGTTACCCAACTGAAATGCTTTCGAAGAAGACTTGATACACCCGTTAATCTTACCCGTTAGGGCATTTTTGGATTGACAAGGAGGAGTAGGGAAACCACTCAGGCAAACGAAATTCGATCCGGTTCGTGCCATGTGGGCGGCCATTTGAGTGCACAAATAGATATCCACATCATCCATGAGACTAGGTTTAGCTGTTAGGACGTCTTGTATAAAAGGCTGTCGAATTTGAACAACCAATGCAGATCTGACAGCAATAGGCCCGGCTTGCGAGTCTGCTGAAGGGGTAAGCTAGAAGAAATCTCGCAGTTTTCAGACGCACCGGCGCTATCTCAGAGGCTACGAGTCCGCCAAATTATCACTCTGCGTCGACCCGCAGCAAATTTTCGGTCTAGATGACTTCCCTAGTTTCCATGGTATGCCCTTGGAAATCTCGGAAATTCTGAATAAGTTCTTTGCTGAGGGGAAAAAAACAGAATCGTGTAGGTCGGCGGGCAGCGCAGAGTTAATTAACCAAATAACAGACTGGCTTCTGTGAGGACTGATAAATTTCCGGTGTGGGATACACTGTGGGCCAAAGGCGAGTGAGCCAGATGCAGGCAGTACTGTCACATATTTCCGAGGTTAGTGAAGCAAATATCCCTTCGGTGCCTTGAAGAGTCACAGGCAGAGGGAGTACTTATCTTAGCACACTGTCGTTTAATCACATGCTTGCTGAAAGCGGCTTCATCTTAAGGTCCATTTTTGTCTAAGAACGTTACTCTAAGAACGCAAAGTTTTGTGTTTTTTTACGAAACACCTTCAGTGCACGTCGATTCCTTGGGAAAAACCATAACCGTTTCGACGCTTTGAAAGTTTTTGGATGTCTTTTAAAGAGCACATGTTTGCCCGCTGTGTTCTCACAGACGTTTGCATAGCGGCTTTGCGGCTAAATGCAAAGTAAATTATGTTTACGATTAAGATAAGCGTTAGGGTAGACTTTTGAGTTGGATTTAAGTTTGAGGTAAGCGTCAAAGTTGGCGTGAGGGTAACAGTCAAGTGATAAGTTAGAGTTATATTTTAGCGTAACGACACTGGTATATTTACCTTACTGAAATTTACCGTAAGGTCACGTCGGGTCGGTTACTATTCCTGGAGCCTGTTAAATCGCCCATACAAGGCGTCCCTATCATGCAATTTAACATTTTTTCAGGTGCTGACGTTTCGAGGAGCTTCGTCGATCCTCCATTCTCAAAGAGTTTAATACATAATGTCTATTAGAAATTCAAATGTGTGGGCGAACTAGGTGGCCTTGGATCGATCGAATTTTTCTATTTCCAATAGTTGAAACACTTTGAAGGACGCCAGCCAAAAAAAAATTAGCTTGATGGCACTACTTTCATGATTTTCTTGGAGTTCATGGATATGCAAGCTATTTTTTCAAAACAAACATCATGGAACAGAGCAACACGCTACCTTTCCTTGACGTCCTCATTTTCAGAAAGGATGACGGCTCAATAAGGTGTTCTTCTTCCACAAAAAAATAACTTGCCCTTTAAAAGCTTTGTGCCAGTCCAATGGAATCGAAATCTGGTACATACTTTTTTTCAGAGAGCGAGAAATATTTGCTCCAGTGAAACCCTAGATACAGAAATTGCCCACATCAAATCAGCCTTACTTAACTGTGGATATCCTGCACGTTTCATTCAAAAATACAGCATCCTCTTTCGGCCAAAAATGATGGAGCATTAAGTTCATAAAAGCCCGTTATGATATATTTACCTTTTAAGGGTGTAAATATTTCTAATGCAATCAACGACGGTTACACTACACCATAGAAAGAATATCTAATGCATCTGAGCTCGCCTTTATCAGTTCTACTAGAAGCCTGCCCATCAACCAGCCAAAGGATGCCTTGGCATTGCACGCCACCTCAAATCGTGTTTATGAATTCATGTGCACTTGTGGATGCAAGCACATTGGACGAACGCAAACGCAATTGGCATCCACGGTCGCTAAACATTTGCCTAATTGTCTGGTTAAACAAGAAAATAACGAAACACGTTCTTCGATTACTAAACATCTACTAGACAGTTGTCACTATGTTGACCTCAAAACAGCTTTCCGAGTTCTTGTTCGGGCACGTACAACTCGGGCTTTGCGCTACTTGGAAGCAGCGTGTATACGCAAGGAGAAACCCGAACTTTGTAAGCAACTAGACCGCGTGGCCAATCTACAATTGCCATGGTAAGTTCCCCCCCCCCCTAGATTTCTCATAGCTGTGATTTGCGTTTGACCAATTCTGATGTCGTTTTTTCGATGAATTTATCATATGTATTTTGTTGTTTAATTTATGAAAATAATGGATTGAATTGTGATACGCAGTCAAATTCCCTGTTTTATTTTCAGGAAGGATAAAGGCGGTTAATTCATTTGCAAAGCGATGCTAATGATAAGTACAATTATCTTGCTTTGTTGGTAGTGGTCGGCTCCGCTCAGCCCTCTGAAACTAACTTGATAGATTCTACTCCAGCTAGCAGAGGAGGTTGCACCCATAAAGGGGTTCACATCGCCTATTCGCCTCTTTTTGGGCTTCAACAGCATTCTCGTCAAAACAGCCTCGAACCATCCCCTTCTAACCTTTTATCTGTTCTTCAAATCGATACTGAACCCTTTATGAATAGGCCCTCATCGATCGTCTACGGTACTCACTCGTCCCATTCTGCCTCGAGGTTCGCTCGTGAGCCCCGCGCGTAACCGCACGGCCGTTAGTAGTATATACAATAGAAGAGTACCGACAAGGCCCATTCTGCCTTGTTTACTTTCCGAGGAAATCAGTGCGCGAACTTGGAGTAAATCCATCGGAACAAAGTTTTATAGGCTCCGTCCGAAAATCGATATGAATACTTGCGCTGAAATTCATCAGCGACTGCGGAATAACCGCGTAATATTCACGAGCTGCCGACTGGTATGCAGTAGTATAAACTACGTAATTATTTACCATACTGGCAGCAAAGGTACTATACTGAAGCACATGCTGTAGGTGTTTTAGTCAGACTGATGGAAAGGAGAGAATGTGACAGCGTTTTTGTATATTTGCGGTTAAGGGCAGTCGAGCATGGAATAAAAGGTAAGCGAATGACCATTTCGGTAGGTATTTTGTTGCAGTATTTGTCTCCAGCTTCAATGAGGCTGACTGGCAGGAGACGAGGTGACAGCGCTATGCGGATTGCTGCAACTTGTGCAAAGCCACAGGACAGATGTATCGACTTTAGGGCCTTAAGGCACCTTAAAAGCGATTTTTTGCAGTTTTTGTTTCTAGGGTAGCATTAGGCAAAGGATTAAATCTATCTGAATTGACATTAATTAAAATAACATCATAAGAATGGTTGGTTCCAAAATGTTTTATTGCAATCTCTAAAGGGTTAAAGATATTGTGGCTACTTAAGACTTCAAACTTAATCTTACTAAACCACGTTTGAGTAAATAGAAGTTGATCTCGTAGGAGAACGAGGTAAGAGTTTTAGAAATGGTTGCTATGGTTTTATGATGTGATAACAATATACAATATGGCAGAGTTAGCATGAAGGAAACTGAACATTAGGTAAAATTTAGTCAATCAAATTTTCTTTCAACAGATTGCCATACTAGGACATCTCCTCGAATATTCAAGCTTGTCTTCTCCAACGAATCCCTTTTTTGTTCATGCGGTGGACCTTATGGTAATTTTTTCTTTTCCCGATAAACTCCTACAGTTGTAAATCTTTAAATGAACCGCCTACTTTTGTGTTTACAGAGACCTCATTTATGTAAAAAAAACATTTTAAAAGAGATTCTCAAGTAGGAGATAATGATATTCATTTTAGTTACTGGTAGATTTATGTGCAATTATTACTGCTTAGCTGTAAGTGCAACAATTTTTACCGATTCCACTGGTGTCAATAACATAACCTGCTAGGTTCCTAACCTGCCCTAACGTCTAGACGGATCAGACAACCGATAAAAATTGCAGTATTCACCTTTTCTGGGTTTCCGCGCATATTGCCGGCTGCACGCATATTCAACCGACAAAAAAAATTGTGCAGCAACCGTCGCAGACTAGCACTCGAAAATCTGCACCAAAATTTCTACCAAAGTGTGAGTCACTTTTGCCGCCAGTGTGACATGTGCACAGGCGCGGTTTTGCAAGCGTTGGAAATCCCAGACGATCGTCCTCACCGATGGATTTAGTTGCTGGTTAGGTAAAACTTAAAAAATCCGCAAGGTTTGGCAAATGAATCCACCAAAATAGGAAATTAACCATGCAATTCGGAACACCTGGGACTTGGAGTCTAGGATGACGGTGCTCCACTCTGCTCACGGATTGGTTACTCGTTGACCAATCTTAAACGAGTTGAAGTGTTTTGCCGTGCGCCGTTGTTGATCACGCTGTTTCCTACCACGAGTAGGAGATTTCGGTTGGACTTCCCCAGGGGATCTCAAGAGATACAGTCTTGATAAAGATGAGAGAAAGCTAAGAACGAGTCGTTCGAACCGCATTCTTAGCTCTCGGCTGACTCTTCGCAAAACAGTGGCTAACAAGACGTGTCATGTGTCTGTCTGGTAGATTTTCATTAACGTGTAGCTTCAATTGGTAAACGTATTGAGGAAGTTGTGCGGACGATTGAACTTGGAAATCAGAACCTTTCTCTTACGATAATGAAGACTAAAAGGGTCCCTTTACGTTTGTTTGCTGTCGTCTTTTATATGTGTCTCCGCTGCGAACACTGCTCTAACGGAGTCTATTGGTATGCAGAATGGTAGTATGTTTTCTCCACCGCAGGACTTTACTGACGGTTGATGCCTTAGGGAAGTGAAGGCACAAATGGGGAGCCCATCGGTCCATAAACCTTTTTCATAGCTGGTTTTAAACTCACAATGGAATTTCCGGCATGTTATTGTAAACTCTGGAGATTAAACTACACTGATTAATTTTAGCATTTTCAGGGCTAAGCTTCTTGAGGAAATGGAATAGAAGTGACTGAATAAAGGTGACGACCAGGAATAAGTCGAAAGAGAAGACGATGATGAAGAAGAAGAAGAAGAAGAAGAAGAAGAAGAAGAAGAAGAAGAAGACGGATGATGTGATGATGATGATGATGATGATGATGATGATGATGATGATGATGATGATGATGATGATGATGATGATGATGATGATGATGATGATGATGATGATGATGATGATGATGATGATGATGATGATGATGATGATGATGATGATGATGATGATGATGATGATGATGATGATGATGATGATGATGATGATGATGATGATGATGATGATGATGATGATGATGATGATGATGATGATGATGATGATGATGATGATGATGATGATGATGATGATGATGATGATGATGATGATGATGATGATGATGATGATGATGATGATGATGATTATGATGATGATGATGATGATGATGAGGAGGAGGAGGAGGAGGAGGAGGAGGAGACTAAGCCTTCGCCGAGAGCTGAATTATGCGCAACTCAAACCAGTGGTAAGAAGCCTACGATTTGCTTTCAAAACAGTTTGCAACCCTTCTAAACCGATCAACGTGGTAGGTCTAATTTAGAAATGTTTGTTTGAAGACACTTAGTCAACTATAGGAAATTTCTGCAAGTCTACGTGTTAGACCGCACATTTCGTCCGCGTTTGGCAGGATGATCTGCCATACTGCACACCAAGCTTGTTTGCGGTCTTGATAACATTTGCTAGCAAAGGTCCTTTCGAATAAGTTTATGCCTTATGAAAGTTTTAGAAAGACAAAACTATTCATCTGCCGTACACGACAATATATGCGCCCCCTTTCCTCGTAGTGCAAACGGCCTTGTGCTTAATCAATGGGCTGTTAGTTAGGGTCAATGTTAAGATTAGAGTAAGGGTTAGGGTTCTGTGTTAGTTATCGTTTGGGCTGAGATACGAAACTCGGTAACTCCTTGAATTTCGAGCAAGGTCATCCATGCTACGGTGGGCTACCTAGTCCCTCGTCTAACGATTACCTCCCAATTTAGGATACTTATAGAGAAGCTGTTGTTTTCTATACAAAGTTTAGTAACCCAGCTTTAGCTTACACTTTTTGAAGAAATGTTTTAGTGATTTTTCAGAAGTCTCTAGTACACCCCTTCTTCATTACTGGCATTTTGGGATGCATATTATTTCCCATCCTTAATAAACATAGTGCTGAAGGTTGCAGACCTCATGAAACATTACATTAAATCTTATTTTGGCTAGAAATGATTGCTTAGAGGAAGGTCAGGAGGTTGAATACTTCTGTCACACTAGGATATGGGTTTTGGATGCGCGTCCATCCATTTGCCTGCAAAAATCACACTCGTTAACAAAAGATTGTAAGAGTAGTCAAAAAGTTAAAATTTATTTTGGATACGGTTATAATTCCAAACAAAGGTTATGGAAATAGCACAAATGTGTCCCTTCTAAACTCCCAGCTTCAGATGGGATCACACAGCTCAGCTCGGTTAAGCCTTAGCTCATATATATCTTGTCCCTGGTCTCGTGGTTTAGAATCCTGAGGCCATCTACTTTTTCGGAATTGTTCATATTAATAAACTACGTTTTAATCAGAGATTCGAATGGGTTTTCTTTTCTGTGATTGTTTAAAGATTGTTTAAAGGGACTACTCAAACGCATTCGGGTTTGTACGTTTATAATGCCTCGCTTAAAGCAGAACATGTAATCCATGTTTACGGCAAGATATTAGGCTCGATAGAGGGCACCTTCTTAATAGTAAAATGGAGCGCGTTCTAAAGTGATTAAAATATTTACCCGAAAACAGTTCACATACCGCGATAACGAAATTCGCTATAGCTGTCGTTCCGGAGTAACAAAGAAATCTTGTTCTTTCTGAAGCACAGTACGGATTTCGGTTAAGAATTTGCATGCTTTTGAACATATCAGCCGTTTTATTTCTGCTCATCAAACATTCATCGCTATTATCTTTTGAGGTTGACTTAGCCATTGATGTCAGCGGAAATCTATTTCAGTAATCCCACAGGTCCCTTCTTCATTAATTTTTAGAAGGGTTGATTGAATTTCTTTATTCAAGTTAATTTCTAAGCGTTCTCGAAAAATATTCAGCTTCAATGCTGTTTGAAATTTTAATGATCACAACTTAAATCATAGCATAAACATCCAGGTTCATACATGCTGAGCAACTCTGTTGAGTATTATGACGGTAAGACAAATGGAGTGTTGGGCAAGACTCATAAAAACCCGCATCGACATTTATTCTGAAGAACAAGTTTGATTTCATAATTATTATAAATGTTGTAAAGAAGATATAATTGTTTTAGAAATTGGCATAAAGATTACAGTTTTTGCCAATCCTTTCTGAAAGTCGTTGTTTTTCCACGTATTTATCGGAAATTTATCTATAAGACCAACTCTATTCAAGTTCGCACCTTACCCAGGCAAATGACTTCATTTGAAAGCGTAGTAAAACGTTCGTTCAGTCTTTCGTTAAGGTTAGCAAATATTGATCCAAGGACAATTTAACTCACAACTCCCGGTGGGGCCTCGTAACTCAGTTGGCTAAGCCTTGGCTGTACTGATGCATTCCCATTGTTTGTGTGGGTTCGAATTCCACCGAGGCCGCCGAGTTTTTCACAAGTTGGTCAAAGGAATTACTCCAATCTGCTTAACTCTTCTATTTATCAATTGTGCCTGGTAGTCATTTGGTGCATTCTAGATTGGTTGATTAGGAAATCCTGCTTGGACAGTCAGCTTACTGTATCAGAATTGGTGGATTCTATACGTTGAAGTAGGCTGGTCGGGTAACTTGACCCAAGTGTCATATTAAACTCATGGCCCCTGGTGGTGTCCTCATAGCTCAGTTGACTGGCGTGTTGGCATGGGTTTAAATCCCATTGAGGCCGCCGAGTTTTTTAAAATTACGTCAGTTAAATTGACAAATTATGCCAGCATAAAACTAAACATGTGCTTGCTATCTAGCTCTTCAGGAGTGAATTGCAATCTAATGTTTTTCGTGTCAGTTGTAATTTATTTTTAAATGAAGGGTAGACTACGTCGATGTTTCTGCCAAAAGCTCCATTGATAAAAACGGATCTTCCTCAAAATATTTTGAACTGTAACAGAACGCATTGCTTTAAAGTGGTTACTTTAAGGGTGATGTACGCATGATATTAGCTTTTCCAGACGTTATAGTTGACGGCGTTTGGAGCACATAACTTCGCATTATTTCAGTAGTCATCTGTGTCTAGACCACTTTTTAAGGACATTTTAAACCAGAAAATCCCAGAATATGCGAAAATTGCTCATTTATCGGCCCTGTCCTGTATCCATATACGCAATTCCAGGTGTGTATCAACACACAGTTTACCAGAGGTAATAACCGTTTAAATCGCAGATTTTAATTTACAAAACTAAATTTTTCCTCACTTACTCACCTTTTATCTCGTTGCCTCTTCCATAAGTCTCCGTCTGGGGGAGTGTTTTCCCTACCGTTCTCAGAACCATTTCTAGCTTATTCCGAACTTGTCGCACAGTAACCACCCAGAGGTACTGCTTTCCGACGCGCAGATTCTTTGCGCAGATCCCGGATGCAAGAATCCCACTGATTTGGTGCCCTCTGATCGCGGAGGTCAAGCCCAAACGGTTTTCGAACACCTCTAGGACTCGCACATCGACAAAGACGGTTGCACCGGCAGTTGTCGCCGCAGAGACTGCATCCACGATGCCCACAAAAAGTGTAGCTTTCGGTAGCCTTAAAGCCTCGGACTCACTGATTTGGCAGTTAAGTTCAGCATGAGGAACGGCTGCTCCACAAACAACCAGAACCACCGTAAGTAGAAATCCTGTGAGTATTCTTCCAGCGCTCTGCATAGCTTCAAAGCATGTGCAGCTAGTTGTAGGAGGAGTGACGCCAGCGGTGAGGGCAGTTCCCTGAATGAAGTCGGGCGTCTTCTTCGTCTTAATCAGCACGATGCAGTTGAGTGGAGGGAGCCAGAGAAAGAGAGAAAGAGAGGGAGCAAGAGAAGTTGAAGGTCTCTAGTGCGCGTGCGTGTGGGTGCGAGGGTCATGTAACTACTCACGGTGAGACGAGCAGCGCCCTTCCAGCTTCCTATTGGCTGATGTAACCAGTCTGATTACGCCACACATAGCATGTTCATCAGACTGCGTCTGAGCGCAAGCGTGCTCAAGAGTCCTCGTGACACCTCAAGGTGGCCGCGACAGTGTGCTCTTGCGTCATTTTTCGTATCCCCTCCCCCCTTCCTGCAATCGGCGCCCCGCAGCGGCCGTCATCTGAGCCTCACGGCGCATAAATCATAAAAATTTCTGGCGCGTTTGTGTGTGTATGCATATAGGCGCATTCATACGCTTCAAGTTGGTTGCGAAAGGGCATCTTTGAGGGGGGTCGGCGTCCCGGTTGCAGGCCATAATGAATTCTTCCAGAGGTTCGGCCTACAGGTGTGAGAATCAGAGGAACTGCAGTGGTCTCGGGTAAACGAAATTATGACGATTTATAGCTTTTCGGTCAACAGAAGAAGAAGACTAGGGGTTTTGTTTATGATGGGATATCAAAAATTAACTATAGCATTTGAACTGAAACAGAACAGAAATAAGACCCAATCCCTTCTCTTGAAAACTATGCTTGCATGCCTGCTACTTACTTTTAATAAGAACACGTTGGCACCGGATAACCAAGCTCACCAATTATACTTTCAACGCATTCATCTCCTTGGACCACATTGGTTCAGAAGATGGCCTTTGGTTACCTGTCCCAACAGTGATACATTTGACAGGATGCTCACTGTATTTGCTTGTTTTGTGAAAGCGCGTGCTATCAGGCAGTAGGAAGAATAAATGTTGTAACGCTGGATGAAAATATCAAGGGGATTTGCCTCTATGGATGGGGTTCAATGCTATATTAGTAAATGGATGCTCATCGATCGTTAACGGGACTCAATCGTTCCGTTCAGAAGTAAAAAATGGCAATGGGTTGATGAAGAGGGTTGCCGCTTCCACGGAAAATAATGGGGTCCTGTGTTGATTCCAGAGAGTGAGGGTGGTTAGATTTCAGTAGTAACATCTGAGAAACAAGTAAAGCCGTTTTCTGGCAGTGCAGAGTAGGTACTTTAATCCACGAAGCATGGACGGAAATATTTAGCCATTAGGCTACTATCAAGCTTCTAACTCTGGAATGATATTAAGTCAAATACTATTAATATTATTAGTAATTTTGATCTATACTCAAGTTCATAAAGCGTTTATTTGCAGTATGGCATGAGGGCATGAACCTGATGTTGGGTTGCGAGTTTGACTTCAGTTCGGTCCATCTACCCACCCAACCTACTGCAGCGTATGGAATCCACCAAGTCTGATACAGTAAGCTGACTGTCCAAGTGGGATTTCTGCAGAAATTTATCTAGAATCCACCAGATGACTACCTGCCTCAGTTAATTAAGAGGTCTTTTGGCAGATTAAAATAATTCATTTGATTCGATTGTGAAAAAGTCAGGGACAAGAGCGTTGACTGTACTCCAACCATGCTCGTATTGTCGTGGGCACAGATCCCACCGAGGTCGACGCGTTTTCACAATGGGGTTCGATGAGTAACTCACGAAATATGGGAAGACTCCAAAAAACTCTTATTTTACTCAAAAGGCAATCCAAATATATCGATCGAAAAAGGTCACAAGAATTAAAAGTTTGGTGTTGCTTGTGACCATGTGAGGTGCTGGGACTGGTGAGGAGAGAAGTAGTGTTGTGGTATGGCTGGCGGTGTTATACTGCATGTTTTCATGGAGATGCATGTGACCTAATGGGACCATGCGGTGTGTGAATGTGCGTGGACAGAGGAGACAGTTGAGTCGAGTGGGGAGGGTGTATGTTGCTGCTCCTGGCACTGATACTCCTGACAAACACACATATCAGTTTAACCGTCGTGTTCCAACGATGTCCGCCGTATGCTCTACAGAAGCGTGGTGCAGGGACGGTTACTTGTGTGCAAATTAGTTTTAAGTGATATCAAACTTTACTGAATCTACTGCACTCTCTCTTCTCCTACACGCCTGGGCCCGGTGTCAAGATATAGGCAAAACAAACGAAGGGGGTGGACGGGCTGGGGTATGTTGGTTGAACAACTCCCATCTCAGAAGTGTGAGAGGACCAGAGGTCAAGTTAAGAAGGAGTCATCGCATTCTGACTCTCAGAACACCAGTCAGCCACTGCACACAACACACACAACACTGCGAGGTCTGAGTGTAATTGTCAGGTGGCAACCTTCCGACCCATGGCGCTTAGCGCACCGTGATATTTTCAAGCTCAGATCACACATGCAGCAGAGAAGCTTCATCTAGAGGGAGCCGTGGATAACTTTGCCTCTCAATCAGTTACGCAGACAGAGAGCATATTTTTGTGGTGTTGCATTTGATCGAGGGAGATGCAGAGTCTGTTGAAGAAAGATGTAGGGTTGTGGTATAGCTGGTGGTGTTCTACCGCAGGTTTTCCTGGAGATGCACGTGGCCTAAAAGGCCCACATGGTGTTTGAATTTGCGTGGGCAGTGGATACACTTGAGTCGGGTGCGGCGGGTGTATGTTGGTGCTCCTGGCACTGGTTTGCCGGTCGCTGGGCTATGGAGTCGCAAGTGACTGACCAAGCTGATGCGTGATTTGCATCGTTTTTGACCTCCCTGTCGGCGAGCACCTGTAGTGACATCGTCGTCCATTTTCTCCAAGTGGCCACTCCATCGCAGTTGAACTAGCCTCAGCATGGCGTGGATGGCGAGGATTCCGGTCCGATCCAGGACTTCCATGTCCGTTATCCGGTCTTGCCACCTTAGCTTCAGTATTCTGCGGAGGCGGCTGAGATGGAAGTGGTTCAGCTACATGTCTTGGCTCGAGTAAATGATCCAGGTTTCATCTCCGTAAAAGAGGTTCGTCAAGACGATGGCCTTGTTAATCTGCAGTTTGGTGTTCAGGTGAATACCATGGCTTTATTGATTGTTAATCAAAAATCGGCGGAAACTGCAGCGAAGAGGTTCATGCTCCTTTGCATGTCCTCCTCCGTCACGGTGTTAAGGGCGCAGTCGTCCGCGAAGAGCAAGTCATGGACTGTAGTTGTAGACACACGCGTTGAAGCCTGCATACGCCGACTGTTGAGAAGGTGTCTGTCAGTTCTGTAGGCGATGCAGATCCCAGGCAGCTCATCACCGTAGGCGTCCATCAACATAGCAGAGAACATGAGATTGAAGAGGGCTGGGGCATGTACGCAGCCCTGCTTCACTCCGTTGGTCACTGCGAATGCTTCGGATACCGTCCCGTTGTCAGTGACGCGCGCCGTCATCCCGTCATGAAGCTGATGCACCATATGCGTTAACCGCTCAGGACAGCCAAATTTCGGCATGACTTTCCGCAGTCCGTCGCGATTCACCGTGTCAAAGGCTTTCTTCAGGTCCATGAAGGTAATTTAGAGGTGGGTTCGCATCTCCTGACACTTATCTTGTAGCTGGCGGGTGGCGAAGATCATTTCGGTTGTTCCGTGGTGACGTCGGAGGCCACACTGGCTTTTTTAGAGCAGACACTGCTCTAGGTGACCGTTCAGAAGATAGAGAAGGATACGGGCTAAGATCTTCCTGGCGATGCTGATCGACAAGATGCCTGTGTGGTTGTCACAGATTTGCCAGTGTCACTTCTACTTGTAGAAATGGACGATGGTCGCATCTTTGAAATCCTTAGGAGCTTCTCCTTGGCACTATATATCCTGGAATATTGTTGTGAGTTCTGCCATCAGCCGCAGCCCACCGTGCTTGTAGACTTGTACCGCTGGCAATCTGTTGCCCGGCCCGGATGGTTTCTGGAAGGGATGACGGGGGATCCAGGTCATTGTTCGTATCCACTCGGGGGAACTGGTTAATGACAGCATTGCAGAAGCCTGATAAGAAATGTAGGACACTTGGGAAGTGCTCGGTCCAGCGCTTCAGAATTTGTGATTTCTCTGTCAGCAGTTTTGTGTCGTCAGGACTGATCAGCTGTGCGGTTCCCTTGATGCAGGCCTCGTAGATGGTTTTAATTTACTTCAGAAGGTTTTTTATTTGTCTGCGTTCCGCATACTCTTGCATTTCCTCAGCCTTGCCAGCCATTCAGTTGTTTTACACCCCCCGCAGCCGATTCTGTACAGGCGGTGGCATATGGTGAAGGCCTCTTTGGTGGCGTCAGTCCGAAGGTCCGTGTAGGCTTTGTGTAGGTGATTCTTCTCCGCGTGTAGTTTGCTGATTTTGGCGTCATTGCCATCAAACTAGTCCTGGTTTTGACGGCATGCGAATCAGAGAACTTGTAGGGCGGTGGACTTTATGAGGTTCCACAGTTGACACCATCTTGTCTCTATGGTGGCGTTTTCATCTGGAGCATACAGATCCTTCCGTTTCTGGGTTACTTGGTTGCTGAAATCAAAAAAGTGAGCATGCAAATTTAACAAAAGAGTATATTTACTTACCCGGCAGACGCTTACCTCGAGGCCATCGTCGGGGTTGAAGTCGGAGCCTTATTTTGAAGAGGACGAGGCGGTGATTCGTCAAACTATCGGCATCGCGGATCGCCTTGGTCACCAGCACGTCCTGCCGATCTCACTTCCGGACGAGACAGTCCAGCAGCTGCCAGTGCCGCGATCAAGGGTGCATCCACGTGGCCTTATCCGGTGTCAGAAGGCGAAGGAAGGTGTTGGTAAGCAGAAGACGGTGTTCCGCACAGGGTCGCAGAAGAAGAAGGCCTTATTCGTAAACACCAAGGTGACAGTGGGGACCCAGCACTCCCTGACAGGCAACGTGGTCTGTACCGACGTGGGTGTTGAAGTTGCCAAGGGCAATCAACCTATCCATCGTCGGCACAGTCACGATAATTGCGTGCAGATCCACATAGAATTTGTTATTTACCGCATCAGAGCTCGTCATTGGGGGAGCGTAGGCACTGATGATGGTGGCGAACTGGTCTCCCCGAAGAGGCAGGCGGAGGCTCATCAGGCGATCATTGATTCCCTTCGGCAGACAGGGCAGACGTCCCACGGTGTCGTTCCGGATGGCAAAGGCAACACCAGCGTCGCGTCTATCTGCCTTTGGCCAGCCGCTCCAGAAGAAGGTGTAGCCGGCACCCACCTCCTCCAGCTGACCCTGCTCAGAGAATCGGGTCTCGCTGAGAGCAGCAATGTTCACCTTGTAGCGCGCCGTCCTCCGTTCCGGCCGGCTGCTCCTAGGATTGTTTAAAAGGGAATGAACATTCCAGGCTGCTAGTGTGAGTGGACTCACCCGAGCAGCCTGGAGGGTATGGTGAGGGGGATGGGGACGGGGGATATTGCTGTTTGTTTGAGTTTTACGACCGCGTATTTTGCGAGCTGTGAGCCGCGGCTGGCTGTGGAAGACGTTAAAACCAGCATTTGTTTAGGGCACCTTTTCTTGTCCCTTACTCCGCGAAGAAGCAAGCAGTGCTGTCCTTAAATAGGGCTGCTTGGACATCCCAGATGGCTACATGGTTTATTTTAGTGATAAAGTGACCCTAGTTAGCCTGGTCCTCCTACGGGATTACTGTTGCACTCATGGTAGGACTTTTGAGATGAGGGGTTATGTGTGAAGTTCAGGAGTCAGACATACCGGGTGTGGAGGCACATACAACACCGGAGACCCGGGCTACCCGATGGGCAGAGTGGGTACCAGTTAGAGATGGCAATAAGAGTATTCACCACCTGTACGAGATAAATGGAAAGGCCTAATGTTACCTGTGTTTTGCTTTCCCTAACTAGTACCCCATTTACCCCGGGCATGACACATACAAGTTATTTCGACCGCCATAATTGGACAATGTACACCATACGCTCCAAAACATTTTGTTGCAGAGACGGTGTCTTGTGCTGGATTGTAGTGAGAACAGACTTGCGCTTCATCTACCCCACCTAGACCCGGTGTCAAGACAGAGTCAAGAAAACCGGAAACGGTTGAGGGTGCAGGTCCAACACGAAACAAGGACAAAACAACACATGGAGGGGCGGCTCAGATCCCAACTGAGTCGGAGTGCCATAAAGGTCACATTAAGAAGGAGCCATTGCAGCCTACCTCTCAGTCCGCCAGTCGTCCATGGCACACAAACGCACACACTGGGCTGACCACGAGGTCCAAGCTATCCCGTCAGTTGGCAACCTCCCAAGCCATGGCTTTTTGCGCACCGTTATATTTTCAAGCGTGTCAGCTGGTTTATCGTGAGGAAAAATGCGCTGAGCCATCGACTTTACTCTTTCCCCCACCCCCACAATCAGACTACATATGAGCCGGTCAGTTGTCTGATGTGGAAGTGAACGCATTGACTGACGGGGTCAACGTCTACGTGAACCACAGCACGACCTGGTCCCCATACTGCAAACACTAGGATTCACTTAATCAAGGCATATGGAGGAGCCATCAACATCTGACTCCTAGTCTGCTGGTCAGCCGCTCAACGCACAAAACACGCTGAGGCCACAATGTGGTCAGTTGGCAGCCTTCCTAGCCATGGAAACTGTGATATTCTGAGGTATTTAATGATGGTGAGGGTTTTGTGTATGTATTGGTGGAGTTTGTGTGTACCCGATCCCGTCTCCGGTCTTTTCTCGGTCGCAGGCGGGTGAGGGAGGGTGAGTGCGGTAGCTGCAGTGCAAGTCTACCATCACTTAAATCTAATCCATGTGCATGTCAACCTCCGTGTATCACCATGCTGTGGAGCATACGGTGGACATCACTGGACTATGACGGTCAAAATTCCATTGTATTAAGGACACTAAAACATTTAATCTCCCTGAAATCTAGTGCAAGACTGTAAAACAGGCACAATTTAATGACGTAATAAAATGCGTGCTCCCTTGTCCTCGGGTATAGAATATTTATGAAATTAACCGTTCAATAAAAAATGCCCAAGGGCAATCAAATTGACCAGGAAGTGTTGTTTTAGCATGCGATTGTGCCTGGTGTGCGACGGGGGCGGGCAAAGGGAAATTGTATAGGGGGAGGATTTGGGTTAGAACGGAACCTGGTCAGGCGTGATAACAACCGCACAACATGGACTCTTAGCCGAGCCAGGTGTAGAGATTGAATGGATGGGAGGAGAGAAGGTATGAGGTTATTTCCTCCACCGGGTCTCAACATAGTAATTCGGGATGGATCACGTGATACAACTGCCTACAAAATTGTGGTTTTCTCTTCCGTATGGCTGCGTCTTCTGAAAAGCGTGGGAGACGCCTAGCTGTCAACCTAAGTAGGACTTTAAACGCTGCTATTGGATCTGTCGTGGTCCCCTTCCGCGATCAGCGCCACCACCACTAACTCATTATATCTTCGCTTACCAGGCCCTGTCTAATTGTGCGTGAAAATTTCTGTCCATTCCCGTGAGCAGATCGTTGGCTTGCGACGCCATGGTGTCGATCGATATTTCTTTCTTTATCGATTGGTTGCAGGTAAACCTATTTTGCAGCCGGTCGAGCAATAACGTCGGACACGGCTAGCTGTGGGACTTGCCTGGAGACACAGCTTACGGCAAAAACTTGCAGATCTCTTGTGCACTCTTCATTTTTTGTCAAAGCCTTTCAAGTAAGACGGTACATGAAAGTTTTTTGTCTATGCAGTGTCCTCTTGGATGTCTTTTTTAGTGTGCAGACGGCGGTTTGGGCCATATTTATAGGATCATCCATACAAAAACCATAATCTATTTGATCCACTTGTGAAAAACTCGGTGTCATCGGTGGGATTCGAACCAACGCCAGCAAGGGGAAGGCTTTAGTACAGCCAATGTTCTAGCCAACATTGGCTGTACCACTGGGAGCCGTGAGTTTAATCACACTTTAGTCAAACCCATGGCTCCCAGTGGGGCCTCGCAGCCCAGGCGACTAGAGCTTTGGCTGTACTAAAGCCTTCCCCTTGCTGGCGTGAATGCAAATCACACCGAGGCGACCGAGTTTTTCACAATTGGGTTGAATGAATAATTCAAATCTGCCAAAATCATCTGCTAAAATTATAATATTTGAATAAAAATGGAAATCCAAAACAGAGACAATCAAGTGAAAAAACGCTTTCAGAAATATTCTATCGCTAAAGAGAAAGGGAGAGAGTTCCCGCTATCAATCCAACTAACTCTTATTAATTCACCTGATCATACAAATGACCGATGTGATCGGAGTTAAACGACTGGTGAAAACTAACCGCTGACCAACTATGACTATTCGCAGCCGTCTCCACGATGTCATCACTCTTCAACTTCCGTGACTAATGCAGAATATTCTTGGCCCCAAGATTTCTCAATATGGAAAAGTAATTCCTCTACTGGATATTACCTTTTTTCCTAATTTTCGCTATTACTCTGTCTTTGAAAACAGTTTTTTTTTACTTAAAAAAGACTTCCCATTCGCACCCGTCTGACTAATCTAAAATTCAAAACAAGTTAACCTTATGTGTACCGGCAATGCATGAGCATATGGTTAACCTTTTCTTGTGTTCTTAACAGGCTGACAGCGCTCAACTGGTGCTAAAATAAACCTAATCTAATAAGGCTAATGGCTGCTCCTGTCACTCATCTTTCCACAAAGCAGAGCCAGAAAGAAAATGGAAAGCTTTTTACTCGCTTATGGATTCCTCTAACTAATGCTAGCTTTTTTCCTGCCTTCAAAGAAAACTAGCCTCTACATTTTTTACCTTTTTAACTATTATTGCTCATTCCTAAGCTCTACCGCTCCAGTAAAAATACGTTTACCAACCCGTGTAAAAATTAATCTTTTTCTGTGAAAACAGACCACACAAGAATATCCTGACATAGACTAGAAGTTCCTGCGGCTTCTTTTTGTCGGTGTTTCATTTTCACTTTTTTACATATGCATGAAAATCATGCCTGCGTCAAACACAAAAAAACGACTATGTTGCAGTACTGGTGCTTTTTGTGGGGTGCACCGGTTAAACTTTTACAGGAAATTGATTGAATATGTAAGCCTGAGGTTTTATTAATAGCATAAATCAAATTATTTGACTCAGGCAGGTTTTATACGCTAGAGGTTATCCATCGCAAAGCCTCTAGGGTAAGGATTAGAACTTTGGGCTGACGACCGGATTAAGACTTTGGATTCAGGGTTTGCCATCCTAATTTTGCGGTTAGGATTATTGTTTAGGGTTAGGGTTGGAGCTATGATTAGGGATTAGGTTAGGGTTAGTTTTGGGTTTAAGGTTGAAGTTAGGTTTTATGCTTGGGCTATGTTGAAGGTAAGGTTTAGGGACAGGTTTGGGTTTTGGGCTGGGGTTCAGTTTGCCTGCCGCATACTGTCTTACCAAATGTGGCCTTATTTAAGTAGTAAACCCGGAATTCCTGTGTTCCGCCCGTTTACAGGCCGCTCATTCGCATAAAGCATTATGTCAAAATTCGCAATGCCTTTAGTGGATGCTGTTAATTGCCGCGGCAACTTGCACAATCGATAAAATAAAATATCAACATTCTTCCCGTATAACAGGAGTCCCTGTGCTACATGTTCTTAGTGGTTTACCTATTCCACCCTCGCTAAGTAGCATTTATGAACAAAAAATTGCTTCTGTTTTTGCATCTCGCCTCATCTCATTTACGCGAATTAACATATAATCTTCCCGATTGGCAAAGATCATTCTGGTCAAATGTTTCAGTCAGAAATGATGATGTCAATTAATGGCATTTTGAATCATCTTATTATAAGTAATTGTTGATCCCCACATGAAATAACAAGTTTTAATCAATTACATGGCCTGCAAAACATACTCTTTTGAAAGAAATGCGCGCTGTGTAATAAAGGGTATAGAAAAATGTCTGAGGCAAGCGGGATTGACCATCTGGATTTTACTCAGCATGTTTACTTGCATATTTTATTTTACTGAATCTTCTTGTCTGATATTTATTCACAGAGGAAATTTTGGTATTGGCGAAGATTGGCAATGACTGTATTCTGTGTGTCTAGGTTAAGGAAGCACTGAAAAATTTCAAGCACTGTCTGATTTGTGGTCTGCAACCGATGAAATCAGAAAATATTTTGGTCTTTAACAGGAAAACATGCAGCCAAGAATCATTCAGACATCTCGGAGGAAGGTTCTCCTGCATTTTAACTCAAAAGCTTAAGATTTCAGGACCAGATAGTTATTAATAAGCGCATGGTAAATGTTAGGAGTGCCCTGACTTCCATAATGCAGTCATACACAACGGGTCACGCTGTGGACACACTGGAACGAAAATGGAGGTCAGATTGGCCCATGGTACGCGATGGCTGGACGCACAGCGTCCGCTAGAAACCGGCTGGACACCGAAATCGTGGCACAGTAGGTAGAGCGTTGGACTTCTGCCCAACAGGTCGCGAGTTCGAGCCACAGGCACGAGGTGTAACCGACAAAGACAAGGGAGACCGGAATGGCTGATGATGGCTAATAAGCCAGAAATGGCCATTGTGGTCTCCCTTTTCTTTGTCGGTTCCACCTTATCATCATATGCTACATGTCGCTATGTGACCGCCTGCGAGGGCTCTAGTCTGAGCTCCAGGGCACAACGGAATATGCATATTCCTTAAGCAGATCGGTGAGCAACACACTATCATCATATACCCGATCGCAACCGACAAAACAACGAGCCCGTGGCTCAATGGTAGAGCGATCGACTCAAATACCAAAGGTCCCGGGTTCAAATCCCAGGTGTGCCACACTTGGGATTGGGTATGACTGGCTGATGACGGCTAATAAGCCAGAAATGGCCATTCCGGTCTCCCTGGTCTTTGTCGGTTCCACCTTATCAACATATGCTAAACGTCGCTATGCGACCGCCTGCGAGGGCTCTAGTCTGAGCTCCAGGGCACAACGGAACATGCATCACCCAAAGAAGATGGGGAAGAGGGGACGAGTTCATGGACCGGAATATATTTGGACTGACGTTTCGGAACCTCCCTCGTTTCCATCATCAGCGTTCTGTGGTTGATCTTCCCGCTGGTCTTGACTGTTTCAGTATTGACGTCTGCCTGGTATCATATTTGTGCTTTGGCTTTTGAACATTGACCTGCCTGTTCGCTGCTTCTTGTGCTTGATCTCTCCACTCCCGTTACATTTGTTCCTTTTGCTGCCGCGGTATTTGTTGGCAAGTCAGCGTGCGTAGTGGCCAGGCCCTCATGAGTCAGTGCACTACTCAGTCGTTGATGTTCATGTGAGTTTATGCCAGCCTCGGTAGCGTGGTGGTGCAAAGGCATTCTACGCTGGCCACGTATCGGCCCGCTCCTCCTTTGGTCTCTCTCACTCTCTCTCTTATATATATATATATCTATCTCTTTCTCTCTATATCTATATATATATATATATATATATATATATATAAATATATATATGTATATATATATATATATATATATTACAGTAACGAAAATTTCCATTGAAAAATTCAAAAGACAATTTGGCGAGCATAGGTAAGCTTTCGATACATTTTCATAAGGCCTTTACATTTATATTATTGTGTAACCAAATCAAAGATGCTGGTAAGTAGAACAAATCGTATGGTTGTTAGGTTGGGGGATGGAAGGGTAAAGTACAAAATTGCGGTCTATTTTCAGATCAGCATCAGAAGAATGAAGACCGCCGCGACAGGTAATTAGATGCTGGCCGCTGAATTGGTGGCTTTTGGTCAAGGTACTTACGGCGCCTGTATAAAGTTATTTTGGGTGGAAGAACGCGGATTGTTTTTACGTTCGTTAGTGATTTTTGATCAATTTAGGTATAGTTTAGGTGTTTTGTCACCTGGTGCAGGTCATAATGACTTGCTACTAACCCCTATTACGTTGACTTATAAAGTTACTAGATTCCTTTTTCCTATGCGCTGATAGTAGGTGCTGCCACAATTTAAGCACAATTTCAAATAAGTCATTTTCGGGGCAGATAGATGAACGTTGTCGGCTGGACCATGGTAATCCAACGAAATGGATATGCAGAAAAAACTGCCAAACTGATCATATCCGAGGTGAATAACTACATGGAGACGGTAACCCAGTGATATTAATCAGCCATCATGCAAGCATGCATTTCTGGAGGTCCTTTTGGCATTATCTTTTGAAATCTTATCTTTGCAGTATTTTCACTTATTTTTTTACACTCATCCGATTGTCCATCTCCCGCAAAAGGACTGGATAAAACATTGGTTAATTAATTCACCAATATCTCCGCGTTGGAACGGTCCTCATTGGCTGAAATGGCGTACGCAGGCAGTCCGTATATCCTTATGTAGGAATGGCACAAGCCTGAGTTCGTAACCTTTCAATATTTCTGCCGTGCACACTTTTTAAAAACCACTTATTATATTAAAGCATGTATTTGATGTTAGAAAAGCGTAATAATAAATCAACTTTTGCTCAGTTCGGCAACAAATAATTATCAAGGTATGTGTATTTCCGGTGATTGGAAAAGGCAAAGTACACTACCCTAGGTATTTCTTTCCAAAGTATGAAACTTAACTTTCACGAAAAGCAGTTTCAAGCTTATCAGTATTGCAGCAAATTTTACCAAAGCTTTTTAAGTTTATAGGTCAAGTGTGGGGCAGTAACCGAACTTTCCTAGATTTACGAATGCATATTTACATTATTCACTATACTGAAAATATAAGTTGAAGCTTACGAAATCCCACAAACGCGTGGTACCCAGATCTCATGTTGCTAGATGAGTAAGCGGTGGGATGCTCAGCTCATTACTGGTCTCTCCACAGAAGTAAAGACTGCGATTGAAATTTCATTCACCTTGATGCACTTACTTGAATTGACTTATTCGGAGGGATGCTTAATGGGCTCAGTCCGAATGTCGACATGTATTTTTAAGGTGAACTCTATCAGTTCCACGGGATTGCCACTAACTACTCATAAACGGTCAACCATTATTATCGTACATCATACAGACAGCATAATAGCGAGGGCCATAGTCGCCGAAGATGTACAAAGTGCATCACACAGCAGGATAGGCACAGAAATGGTTAATTGTGCGTGAATTGGAATGTTTAGCTTTCATGGCATCTGCTGCACTCTCTCCCTTCTCACACACTTGGTATCGGTGCCATAAGAGCGTCAAGAAAACCAGAGGAGACATCGGGGACACGAGACTAGCGCGGCGTGAACCTGCACCAAGGCGCATCTCCACACAGCCGTGTGTGACATTCATCATGGGAATGCGTCCCAAAGTAAACCTGTCGTACCCTGAGCTGGTTCGCTTGTTTGTCCAACTCACCTGCCGTGCGGCCCTTTGGAGGCGGAGGCAGTGACAAAACAAAACAAAACCCAGACACGCGTGTTTTGGCGCGTTTCTGAAAGGTTCGCCTCATCACTCGATCCCCTAGTTGTCCTCGCTGCTTTCTGGCATACACCAAACTTTTTACATTTTTAGGTTTTTGTTTTGATTTGGATCAAGAGTAAAAAGCTTCATCAGGGAGAATTACTGCTAGAAACCCAGACACGCGTGTTTTGGCGCGTTTCTGAGGGGTTTGCCTCATCACTGGATCCCCTAGTTGTCCTCGCTGCTTTCTGGCATGTACCAAAGTTTTTAAATTTTTAGGTTTTTGTTTTAATTTGGATCAAGAGTAAAAAGCTTCATCAGGGAAGAATTACTGCTAGAAACCCAGACACGCATGTTTTGGCGCGTTTCTGAGGGGTTTGCCTCATCACTGGATCCCCTAGTTGTCCTCGCTGCTTTCTGGCATATACCAAAGTTTTACATTTTTGGGTTTTTTTTTAATTTGGATCAAGAGTAAAAAGCTTCATCAGGGAGGAATTACTGCTAAAAACCCAGACACGCGTGTTTTTGGCGCGTTTCTGAGGGGTTTGCCTCATCACTGGATCCCCTAGTTGTCCTCGCTGCTTTCTGGCATCTACCAAAGTTTTTACATTTTTAGGTTTTTGTTTTAATTTGGATCAAGAGTAAAAAGCTTCATCAGGGAGGAATTACTGCTAGAAACCCAGACACGCGTGTTTTGGCGCGTTTCTGAGGGGTTCGCCACATCACTGGATCCCCTAGTTGTCCTCGCTGCTTTCTGGCATATACCAAAGTTTTTAAATTTTTGGGTTTTTGTTTTAATTTGGATCAAGAGTAAAAAGCTTCATCAGGGAGGAATTACTGCTAGAAACCCAGACACGCGTGTTTTGGCGCGTTTCTGAGGGGTTTGCCTCATCACTGGATCCCCTAGTTGTCCTCGCTGCTTTCTGGCATATACCAAATGTTTTACATTTTGAGGGTTTTGTTTTAATTTGGATCAAGAGTAAAAAGCTTCATCAGGGAGGAATTACTGCTAGAAACCCAGACACGCGTGTTTTGGCGCGTTTCTGAGGGGTTCGCCACATCACTGGATCCCCTAGTTGTCCTCGCTGCTTTCTGGCATATACCAAAGTTTTTACATTTTTGGGTTTTTGTTTTAATTTGGATCAAGAGTAAAAAGCTTCATCAGGGAGGAATTACTGCTAGAAACCCAGACACGCGTGTTTTGGCGCGTTTCTGAGGGGTTTGCCTCATCACTGGATCCCCTAGTTGTCCTCGCTGCTTTCTGGCATATACCAAAGTTTTTACATTTTTGGGTTTTTTTAATTTGGATCAAGAGTAAAAAGCTTCATTAGGGAGGAATTACTGCTAGAAACCCAGACACGCGTGTTTTGGCGCGTTTCTGAGGGGTTTGCCTCATCACTGGATCCCCTAGTTGTCCTCGCTGCTTTCTGGCATATACCAAAGTTTTTACATTTTTTTAGGTTTTTGTTTTAATTTGGATCAAGAGTAAAAAAAGCTTCATCAGGGAGGAATTACTGCTAGAAACCCAGACACGCGTGTTTTGGCGCGTTTCTGAGGGGTTTGCCTCATCACTGGATCCCCTAGTTGTCCTCGCTGCTTTCTGGCATATACCAAAGTTTTTACATTTTTGGGTTTTTGTTTTAATTTGGATCAAGAGTAAAAAGCTTCATCAGGGAGGAATTACTGCTAAAAACCCAGACACGCGTGTTTTGGCGCGTTTCTGAGGGGTTTGCCTCATCACTGGATCCCCTAGTTGTCCTCGCTGCTTTCTGGCATATACCAAAAGTTTTTACATTTTTAGGGTTTTTGTTTTAATTTGGATCAAGAGTAAAAAAAGCTTCATCAGGGAGGAATTACTGCTAGAAACCCAGACACGCGTGTTTTTGGCGCGTTTCTGAGGGGTTCGCCACATCACTGGATCCCCTAGTTGTCCTCGCTGCTTTCTGGCATATACCAAAGTTTTTACATTTTTGGGTTTTTGTTTTTAATTTGGATCAAGAGTAAAAAAAGCTTCATCAGGGAGGAATTACTGCTAGAAACCCAGACACGCGTGTTTTGGCGCGTTTCTGAGGGGTTTGCCTCATCACTGGATCCCCTAGTTGTCCTCGCTGCTTTCTGGCATATACAAAAGTTTTTACATTTTTGGGTTTTTGTTTTAATTTGGATCAAGTGTAAAAAGCTTCATCAGGGAGATATTTCTGCTAGAAACCCAGACACGCGTGTTTTGGCGCGTTTCTGAGGGGTTTGCCTCATCACTGGATCCCCTAGTTGTCCTCGCTGCTTTCTGGCATATACCAAAGTTTTTACATTTTTGGGTTTTTGTTTTTAATTTGGATCAAGAGTAAAAAAGCTTCATCAGGGAGGAATTTCTGCTAGAAACCCAGACACGCGTGTTTTGGCGCGTTTCTGAGGGGTTCGCCACATCACTGGATCCCCTAGTTGTCCTCGCTGCTTTCTGGCATATACCAAAGTTTTTACATTTTTGGGTTTTTGTTTTAATTTGGATCAAGAGTAAAAAGCTTCATCAGGGAGGAATTACTGCAAGTAAGCTCATCAATTTCTACAAAGACTCAAGAGGTGAAATCTTTGTATGCCCAATCTGGAAGGCGTGCATTATGGTCGATTTATGGCTCACTTAGGCCATGACATGTTTTCATAGTGAGTATGGCGTTGTAGGTAACTGTACGGGCCTTCGTGACGTTTCCTATTTTCGTACATTTGACTTACGCTGAAAATGCAAGCAACGCGAGTAAATTCTATTCCACTGGTTAAAATTGGTATTTATTAGTCTCTTTTTGTAAAACGGAAGAGCTACAGGAAATTATTTTCAAGCAGTATACAATGTATGGAATTTGCAAATCTCAGAGTTAAGCATAAAGGCTGGATATTTCAACGCGATTAAAGAGTTACTAAGACTTTCGTGGTTTAAATGTTCCCCAACTTTAAAGACTTTTATGAAGCAATTTTTATGCAATAAATTAAAGCTGTTCTTGAGAACCTGTGCAGTTCTTTGAAGCAAGTTTCTCAATTTAAGCAAATCAAATGATTTATAACCAATTTTTTACTAAGGCTTTATTATCGGGCAGATTTATAATTACTTGATAAAAAATTGTGTATTAAATGTACTTGTGTAGTCCTTTTGTCTGCAAACGAAAACGGTTAAAAGCTTTAAGGAAAATGGATCATTTTCTTTAAAACAATCTTAATTACAGTGTTCGCAGAGTTTTCTATTTGTTAACCTTACCAGGAAGCGCACGTCATGTTTTTCAGAAACTTGATTTTTTGACAAATATTTTGCTGGTAAACGAGTCCTCTTTACATCATTTGGGAGAAGTATCCTGCATTTTGCAAAAAAGACGAAAGACAAAGAAAAACTAAATATTTGAATAGCGATTTTTCTATGATTACGACAGGTTTAAGTCGCTATGTACAAATCATATATATTTTGCGCGAGACTGGCACCTTAAAGATCGATAACGTACCTTTACTTGAGTATATTGTTAGACTAAAATATAATTATTTCAATCGGCTCTTCTATGCGAACTCAAAGGTACCAGAAGATGAATGGTAACTAGGGTAAATTGCTGCCACCACAAACACTGGATAAAGAAGACCTTAAGTAACACCGCAGACACTGACAATTTGTACGTTATTAAGTTTAGAACCTGTTTATTTGAGGAATAAGTAATATGTTTTCGTTCTCCATCCGCTGAATAACAAACGTGATTTGGTAAACTGACACTCTCAGGAAGGATTAATCAGTTAGCTTACAAGTGACAGGAAAACTTTCTGTTAAAACTGATTTCAAACCTCGGGTGGAATTGGCTAATCATAGAATAGAATATATATATATATATATATATATATATATATATATATATATATATATATATATATATATATATATATATATATATATATATATATATATATTGAATAACAGAGGTTGTTTGCATCCCGAGATAGTATAATGAAAAGAAAAATGCTCTTCGGGAAATGGAGTTTTACTCATAAATTTTCAAGTTGGTGACACCAACCCGTCGTCAGACGAAATGAACAGAGGAGAAAGTGAAGTGGCGCGACAGGACAGATATATATATATATATATATGAGAGAGAGAGAGAGAGAGCCTTATATAACTGCTTTACATCAGACTCCGATACAACGGTCCGTTCAGCCGCCCATTTCTTGGAAAGACTCCGCGTTTCACACATTAAGGCAGACGAAGTCATGGTAACATTTGATGTTACCTCACTTTTCACCTCAATTTCTCAGAGCCTTGCAATTGAAACTGTCAGTGACTTGCTTGAGAACCGTTATGATGAGGTAATCAATAAGCCTAAATGGGCGCACCTCATCCAGCTGCTCACTTTCTGCCTCAAAATCTACTTCACCTTTGAGGGAACGGTCTACGAACAGATTAAAGGGACTCCGATGGGTTCACCGCTGTCTGGTTTCATTGCTGAGGCGGTCCTTCAAAATTTAGAGACACTTGTGTTCACGAACCACAGACCAATATTTTGGGTGCAGTATGTGGACGATACGTTTTTTGTTCTCTTGCGCGAAATGGTCGCCGAATTTCACGCACTCCTGAACTCCATCTATCCGGACATTCAGTTCACAATGGAGGCTGAGGCCAACAGTCAAATGGCATTCTTAGACGTCCTAGTCCACCGTAAGACCGACGGCAGCCTAAAGACAACGGTATATAGAAAGGTCACCAACACACGTCACGTTCTCAGTTACCAAAGTAACCACTCATTGTGCCACAAACGTAGCTGCGTACGGACGCTTTACAAAAGGGCAGAAACTCATTGTAGCGAGATAGGCGACAAAGCAGCCGAGCTCCATTATCTTCAACGAATTTCAACTCCAATGGTTATCCTCGTAGCTTCATAGAACGCAGCAGACAACCGAGGCAAGTTATAAGACCAGTGACAGAACCACCGAAAGTGTGGTGGGCAATACCATATATCGAGAACGTATCTGAAGCTGTTGCCCGTCTCTTACAACTACTGGGGATGGGCGTCGCCCACAAACCTGAGGCGACAATAAGACGTTTGGTCATGAGACCCAAGGCCTCCCTGTCACGCAGCGAAATGGCGAACGTCGTCTCTCGTGTTCAGTGCAGTTCCTGTGAGGCGAATTATGTCGGAGAGACTGGTAAGCGACTACAGACCCGCATGAGTGAGCACGCAACGGCCGTAAGAATGATGGATCAGCTCTCGTTGGTGGCGGAACACTGTGCGGCCTCTGCATGCAACTTTTCTTTCCAGGACGCCGAAATCCTAGGCCGAGATATTGACCAAACAGCCAGAGAAACGCTCGAAGCCTGGCACACCGTACCTTATTCCATTAACAGTTGTACGATTCTCCCGGCAGCCTACCAGGCTTTACGAGTGTGACTCAATCAACAGAATCGCAGGCAAGAAGTCAGACTGTTCGCGGTCGCAAGCAAACGCATAACGAGACAAAACACATGCCTGAGTGAACCTATGCCACACACCAACACATTCGATGGGATAACCGCGGAGAACGCAAACCAGCAAGACCTCCGGCCAGGCATGAAAGTGGACGCAGGTAAACATAGTTTGCGCACGAACATCGATGATGGGCGTCTCCAACCCGATAGGAACGGAGACACTGGCAACGACTCAGCAACCACCGATGAGACGTGCACGGACAGATGCAAACGAGGGACGAGAAACAGACATGCAGGTCCGGGACAACAAACGCGGGCAATGCAGACGAGGTCAATGACACTTGCCATCCCGACACACCCCTTAAGCGAGGCGAAGGAAACAAATCAATTACCAGCAGGACAGCTAGTAACTCCCCACTCCCCCCCCTGCAGTGCATCCTGCACGAATAGCTGTAAAGCCAGCATGTTCAGAACCCATAAATACTGTGAGGCGCCGTACTGAACCTACCTCCGACGATGGAATCTTGTTTGATTTTGAAACGTCGGGATATTAAACCTATTGCTCCCGTGATCACCTATTCTTCTGATTTATGCCAGGGGACGCGCATTTTCGCTTCAATTAGCTATATATATATATATATATATATATATGATAGTGTGCGGCTCACCGATCTGCTTAAGGAACATTTATGTTCCGTAGTGCCCTGGAACTAAAACTAGAGCCCTCACAGGTGGTCGCATAGCGACGTGTGGCATATGTTTACTATGTCGAACCGACAAAGACAAGGGAGACCGGAATGGCCATTTCTGGCTTATTAGCCGTCATCAGCCAGTCATACCCAATCCCAAGTGTGGAACACCTGGGATTCGAACCCGCGACCTGTGGTAACTGAGTCAAACGCTCTACCATTGAGCCACGGGCTCGTTGCTTTGTCGATTGCGATCGGGAATATGATGATAGTGTGCTGCTCACCGATCTGCTTAAGGAACATTTATGTTCCGTAGTGCCCTGGAACTAAAACTAGAGCCCTCACAGGTGGTCGCATAGCGACGTGTGGCATATGTTGCAAATGTGGAACCGACAAAGACAAGGGAGACCGGAATGGCCATTTCTGGCTTATTAGCCGTCATCAGCCAGTCATACCCAATCCCAAGTGTGGAACACCTGGGATTCGAACCCGCGACCTATGGTTACTGAGTCAAACGCTCTACCATGGAGCCACGGGCTCGTTGCTTTGTCGGTTTCGATCGGGAATATGATGAAAGTGTGCGGCTCACCGATCTGCTTATGGAACATTTATGTTCCATTGTGCCCTGGAATTCAGACTAGAGCCCTCACAGGTGGTCGCATAGCGACGTGTAGCCTATGTTGCAAATGTGGAACCGACAAAGACAAGGGAGACCGGAATGGCCAGTTCTGGCTTATTAGCCGTCATCAGACAGTCATGTGGCATGTGTCCTATGACACAACGTTCGTTTATTGCCAGTGGCTAGCTGGCGGGCGGACGTAATGGGATCAAGTGTGCTCCTAACCACATCAGTGAGTGCCATACGCTTGTTTGACATGTATATATTCCTCACTGCACAAGGCATATGACGTACTGATGATCGGTAACGACCGTGAAACGGCTGTCTACGTCTTGCCTGTTGCACCTATAGCTACATACCTATAAATTATATGTGGCATGTGTCTTATGACACAACGTTCGTTTATTGCCATTGGCTAGCTGGCGGGCGGACGTAATGGGATAAAGTGTGCTCCTAACCACATCAGTGAGTGTCATACGCTTGTTTGACATGTATATATTCCTCACTGCACAAGGCATATGACGTATTGATGATCGGTAACGACCGTGAAACAGCTGTCTACGTCTTGCCTGTTGCACCTATAGCAACATACCTATAAATCATATGTGGCATGTGTCTTATGACACAACGTTCGTTTATTGCCAGTGGCTAGCTGGTGGGCGGACGTAATGGGATCAAGTGTGCTCCTAACCACATCAGTGGGTGTCATACGCTTGTTTGAAATGTATATATTCCTCACTGCACAAGGCATATGACGTACTGATGATCGGTAACGACCGTGAAACAGCTGTCTACGTCTTGCCTGTTGCACCTATAGCAACATACCTATAAATCATATGTGGCATGTGTCTTATGACATAACGTTCGTTTATTGCCAGTGGCTAGCTGGCGGGTGGACGTAATGGGATCAAGTGTGCTCCTAACCACATCAGTGAGTGTCATACGCTTATTTGACATATATATATATATATATATATATATATATATATATATATATATATATCATGTCAGTACGTAACTGTCCGCGAGGGCTCTAAGGTGAGCTCCAAGGCACAACAGAACATAAGTGTTCCTTAAGCAGACCGGTGAACACCACACTTTCATAGTTTATATTCTCGATCGCAACCGACAAAACCATGGGCCCGTGGCTCAATGGTAGATTGTTACATTCAATGACCAAAGGTTGTGGGTTTGAATCTCGAGTGATCCACACCTGGGATTGGGTATGACTGGCTGATGACGGCTAATAAGCCAGAAATGACAATACCGTTCTCCCTTATATATATATATGAAGAAAGAAGGCTCGTCGGAAAATCGAGGTTTACTTGTGAATTTTCAAGCTGGTTACACCAACCCGTCGTCAGACGAAATGAGAAGTGAGAGTTGGGATTGTCACGCTGGAGGGTTTTTGGGCAGTGAGGTAACATCGACAGACTGACGCCATGGGGGTTTTGGGGGCCGTGAATCCTATTACGATAGTTGTCGCATGTAAGGGGAGGGGTGCTAGAGTTATGATAGCAAGTAAAGTGGCGGGAGATGCAGAGCCAGCGAGGTTACGCTTGGCTGGGCACAGATAAGCAGTTGTTGATTTTAAGGTGGGCGCAAGTCAGTGGACCGTACACGCAGACCTTCGTAATGCGCATCCAGATCGACGTGGTGGTTGATACTGTTTGTGCCGGAGTGCCAAGCTTCGAGGAATTCGCGTGCCTGTTTGGTGCTAGCCATGGCGACCACTTCACTTCCCTCCCAAATTGAAGCGGAGGTCGCAATCAACGGCGTGTGCAAACACGAGAGACAATGGATCGCGTCGGCGGATGGCCAGTTTGTGTTCATTTATGCGGGTCATGAGTCGTTGGCCTGTATGGCCTACGTAAGCGCAAGAGCAATTCGCACATGGAATGTGGTAATAACATTGGTTTGTTGCTCTTTGGGTACGGGATCTTTAACACGTGATAGTTCTGCCCGCAGGGAGGACGCTGGCTTGTGAGCGATGCAGATACCGAAATCGGTCTAATTGTCGGGCGATCGTTTCCGAAATGCCCTGCACGTATGGCAATGAAACGAATTTCCTCGGTACTATTTCTTCATTAGAGCTCTGATATTGTGGTTGCCTGTGACTTCGGAGACAGTTTTTCACGAAGCTCATCGGATATCCGTTAGATCGGAATAGTTGGTATAAATAGGCAAGTTCTTTTTAAGTAGATACTCGCTGTTACAGTACCGGAAGGCACGGTGAAAAAGAGCTCGAACGCAGCATCGTTTGTGGGCAGCAGGATGATTGCTCCCATAGTTCAGGATTATTTCGGCATTTGAGTCTTTTCTGTGGACGCTGGTTGCGAGCTGGCCATCACTCGATCTTTGCACCATGACATCGAGAAACGGGAGGATGTCGCCTGTTGCTCCTTCGCGGGTGAATTGTATAGCAGGGAAGACACCATTAAGACTTTCATGCAGCCGTTCCACTTCGCAGTTGTTAATGACCACGAAGGTATCATCTACGTAGCGAAGCCACATTTTCGGCCTGAGGTTTTGAATCACAGTTTCTTCTAGACGTTGTAAGACTAGCTTGGCAAGTAGCCCCGATATCGGTGAACCCATTGGAGTACCCTTGACCTGTTGGTAATGCTTACCGTCGAATTGACAATAATTCTTAAGGCAGAGCCAGAGCATGTCTAAAACGTGCTGCGTTGGAATTTCTATTGGCTTTTCTTCTAGACGTCGAGCTACGCTCTCAATTGCCAGGTTATGTGGTATTGAGGAAAAAAGAGCCACCACATTAAACGATAGAATGCATTCATCAGGACTTACATTTAGGCCTTAAATTCTTTGAAGAAAAGCATGCGAGTTGCTGATGCTGTACTGTGAACCATTACTAAGGTGCTTTAGGCGTTTGTATAACCACTTGGCAAGGTTATAAGTAGGCGATCCAATGAGTGGCACTATGATCCTCAATGGTGCATCCACTTTGTGAATCTTTGGAAGACCATAGGCACGTGCGATGCGCGGATCATTGAGAGTTAGAAATGTAGAGTCCGCGGGGCTTTATGGGTTTCATTCTAGTGAGCTCATTCACCTTCTTCTTTACAGATGCAGCCTGTTTTTTCGTTGGATCCTCAGCAACTTGGATGTAGGCCTCTCTGTCATGAAAAGCTTGATTGGCCTTATTGACATAGTCAATCTTGTCCATGATGACAGTAGCACCACCTTTGTCAGCAGCTACAACGACGATAATGTCGTCCGACCTAAGGGAGCGTAATCCCTTATCTTCTTCCATTGACAAGGTTTTCTGAGGTTTTCTTTTTCGAAGGAGGCCAGTAGCACAGCTGTGTATATCAGCACGCATGTCCTCAGGGATGGATGAGGTTAATAGAAGGGATTCAAGGCCGGCTAAGAAGCTCGTAGGTGCAGCATCGGTATGACTAAACCTTATGCCTTTCGACAGCAGGCTTGTTTCGGCGGGGGTGAGACTCCTTTTCGAAAGGTTCACAACTCTTGTAGACATAGTACTATCGTTGATGGGACGGAGAAGAGCTTGGAGCTTGTCTTGAAGATCGGCTCGCTTCTTCATACAAGCATCCTTGGTGGTGGCATTTATGCGCTGCAGTACGTTTTCAAAAATATCTTCAGGTAGGGATGAAACGCACCGGGACCTAAGGTCAGATATAATTGCTTCAAATCGACGAAGACGATTGTGGACGTCAGATATAATCGCACTCAGAACATGAAATCCGTATTTGCGCACGAGCAATCTCCCAGCCTCATTGGGCAGTGTGGGTTTAAAGCGAAGAGACTTTGGAAGGATGCCATGATCACGACAAGGAGACCGTTGTCTTTGTCGGCTCCACATTATCAACATATGCTACATGTCGCTATGCGACCGCCTGCGAGGTCTCTAGTCTGAGCTCCAGGGCACAACGGAACATACTTGTTTCTTAATCAGATCGGTGAGCAACACACTCATATATATATATATATATATATGTCTCTTCCTTTGCGACTTAGGGCGAGTCACATTGGATTTACCCGGGGCCAACACGGCGACCAGATCACGGCACGGCCCACGTGAATTGGGCTGAGCATGTAAAAAGGCCACGAAAGCGAGGGTGTGGTGGTTGGCCTATGCGCAGGCTCACCCCATCAGATGGCTGACTAGTTTGGACAGTCGACTTGTTCCTGACAGAGAGAGCGAGAGAGAGAGAGAGAGAGAATGCGGTCGATTTGGAGGACGCCATTTTGCACGACATTTCAGTGCATTTCAGTGGCCTAAAAGCCATGGTCTGGAAAGCTAACAGATCACGGAATCACTCAGTCCTCCTTAGGACACATTGGTTCCTTCTTTTTCACGCGCGTAAGCCTGGAGTCCCCACTTTTCTTCTGTCTGTGAAAACATAGTCCACACTGCGTGGACCAGCCGTGTGTGGTAGGCGTCAACAGGTCGTTTTGCCTTGTCAGACCCTACGCCCGTTCTCGCCTCCGGGTTTTTTGACTCCGTTTTGGCACTAGGCCGAGGCGTGTGAAGGAGGATGGAAAGCGTTTGAGGTTGCGTAAGTCTAGTAACATTAACGACTCGTTCAGGCATAAGACACTCTTCCTGCGCGCTCCATGATGTGGGGCAGACGGTATTCATCGTTTTTCGTGACGGTCAATCTGATAATGCGATGTTTCAGCGCAGTGCATGTCATAGATCGCTTGCGGGAAAAAATGGTAAATCCATAAGGTAGCATAGTGAGTATTTACTTCGATTGCGTATGGAACCAACAGTTAATCATAATCATGCTCGGTTATGTGAGTAAAGTTCACAATTTAAAAGAATCCGGCTTTAGTAGTAAGTAACGGTTTACAAATGTGCGTATTAATATTGGCGGACATTAATGAGGATTGCCTCTGCTGGTATCGTTCTCGCAGGCACTATGTTTAGCACTGAAAAAACATTAGAATAGTTTTGGGGATAACAATATTCATGGGCTACGGTGTGGTCTGGTAGTTTATCACAGTGAGGAAGATTATATATCAATTTGACTGAACTGAGATTCGCCTTATAGGGTCTGGTTATCTCGTACAGGACGATACGAATGTGCCGAGCACGAGGGAAAACATTGGTTGATTTTGCTCAAAAGATGATGGAAGGCGCCTTTCGGCAACTGGATCGACGACATCAGAGCACTGTCATTGTTGAGGTGTAATCGGCTTTTCAACTGACTTCCTGACCTGCGTTGCGTACCCGATATTATACTTTGATTAGTCTGTACTGAATGTATTTGACTAGAACAGCAGTGATTGGTTCGTCTGAAAAAAGATTCTGAACTTAGGTAATCTTTGACCCTTTTTTGTAACCAATTCTATAACTTAATGAGTTTCATTAACCACATTATTTAGTAAGAGCAATACGTAACTGAACGAAGTACAACA